>NEWO01000885.1:119141-133592 GCA_003013225.1 Phalaenopsis aphrodite
ACCGATGAAGATTTGTTGCTTGGTACCGCTGACCACAATCGACCACTCTACATCTCCGTTAACATCGGTAGATTTGTGTTGTCTAGAGTTTTAGTAGATCCTGGAGCATCACTCAACTTGATGATTCTACAAGCATTGACCTATTTGGAAATTGAAGCTCGGGAGCGTACGATCGATAAAATGATGTCAAGAGGATTCAACCAACAGGGAGAAAGAGCCATTTAATCGATTAGATTGTTTATGAAGATTGAAGAACTAGCAACAACCGCAAAATTTCATATCATCGACGTCGAGACCTCATTCAACACTGTACTTGGTCAACCGTAGATTCATGAACACAACATGGTTCCATCGTCTCTACACCAGTGTATCAAGTACAACAAAGAAGGATAAGAACATTGCATCAAAGGAGATCTACAACCATTTTTAGTTCATGAAGTTGGCATTCATGAAGATGCTGCCTACTACGCGCCTCCAAAGAAAACTGTCTCCTCTCGTGAAATTGCAAAAAACAATAAAGATCCAGAAGAAGTACAATGGTAGGGTCATTCATCTCGTCTTCAGCAAGCTTTCACCACCCTCTTACAAAAAGTTTGTGGAGGTTCTTTTAGTTTGCGCACCCCAGGTCGAGGCTGGGGACGTGGACTAGCAAGAACCAACTTAATCGTTAAATGGACTAGGCCAACCATCAACATTGGTAATGAAGATAGTTCCAAAGACGAAATAATGATGACAAAATAGAGGAAATCTCAGTACAAGATATCCTTAGAAGATGCAAAGAAAAGAAAATATGAGACAATGTATGATCAGATAAACCACTATGTGAATACTATGACACTTTCTCCAATCCTCCATCAAAAGGTCAAGAGTTTAGATGTCAAGGAAGTCCGTAGTGCTGGTTCAAATCCGATCAAATTCTACAGTGCTTCTACCTCTACTAATATTGAAAATCATGTAAATTTGGATAAGGATCCTAATGAACTAATGGAATTGCCTTTTGGTTACATTTTGCCTCACGTACAAAAGTTAATTCAACAAGGACATTTGCCAAAACAAATGCCAAAAGATAAGTTACAAGTTTTTGAAAAGTTATGGAGTGTTAAAAGTCAAACTCCCAACTTAAAAGAGGGTCTCGGATTTGGTACAATCGAACCAGTCAATGATTCATAATTTTGTATGGTTATTGGTAGTGAATGAGGAGAGGATTGCCTCAATATAGAGGATGAATCTAATGATCAACTAATAGAAGATGCTCCGCCAAAATTTGAGGATGAAATTAAATCAACGGTTGATGAGTTGAAAGAAATCAATCTCGGGACTGAAGAACAACCCAGACCTACCTTTATAAGTTGTCTACTTGATGATGAATAATCTCTATGGTTGAGCAAATTGTTAACAAAATTCAAAGATTGCTTCGTATGCAGTTATGATGAAATACCAGGACTATCTGTAGAAGTTTCAATTCATAGACTCGGGGTGGATAAAAATATAACCCCAGTAAAACAAGCTCCAAGAAGAATGTGCCTCGAAAAAGAGCAACAAGTCATTACCGAGGTGAAGAAATTAATAGATGCTAAGTTTGTAAAAGAAGAGCAATACCCTGCATGGTTAGCCAATATTGTACCTTTCAAGATGAAAAATGGACAAATCTTTATTGCATCGAATTCAGAGATCTAAACAAAGCATGTCCAAAAGACAAGTTTCCACTTTCAATACCAGGATGATGGTGGACATCGTCTCGACACATCAAATTTTCTCCTTCCCAGACGGTTCATCGGGATATAAACAAATCAAGATGGCTCCCCAAGATGCAGTACTTACAACCTTCAGGACACCAATCAAAATTTTCCGCTACACAGTGATGTCGTTTGGGTTAAAGAACGTCAAAGCAACATATCGACGTGCAATGATGAAAATTTTTGACGACCTCATTAACAATCAAGTAGAATGCTATGTTGATGATTTGTTCATCAAAAGAAAATGAAAAATAGATCATCTGTATGATTTGAGGATTGTGTTCAAACGGTTACAACGATATGACCTTAAAATGAATCCCTTAAAATGCACCTTTGGCGTTACCTCTCGAAAGTTTCTGGGATTCGTTGTCTGTCATCGGAGAATCGAGATCGACACAAATACGATTAAATCTATCTTTGAAATGCCTCCTCTTAAAACCATAAAACAACTACGTTCCTTCCAGAAAAGGTTGGCATATCTAAGACGCTTTATTTCTAATCTCTTAGGTAGGTGTCAGCCCTTCTCGGCATTAATTGAAAAGGACGCCAAATTCATTTGGGAAGAGAAATGTCAATTGGCCTTTAAACACGTTAAACAATATTTAATGAAACCTCTTATTTTGGCAGCCCCTATCCCAGGGGAACCCTTGATACTCTATACCGCAACCTTAGATGACTCTCTCAGAGCCTTCTTATCCCAAGTCAATGACGAGGGTAAAGAAAATATACTCTACTACTTGATTCGTTGTCAAATACCGACGGAAGTAAGGTATCCACCTTTTAAAAAGCATTGTCTGGCGTTAATTTTCGCCACCCAAAAACTTAGATATTACTTGGTCTCTCATAAGATTACCCTAATCTCGAAAGTTAACCCGTCGCAATATTTGATAACCCGACCAACAATTTTCGGACGTCTAGCAAGATGGTCAATGATCTTATTGCAATTTGATATAACTTTTGTTCCCCTCTGTGCTATCAAGGGGTAGATTCTAACAGACTTTCTCGCTGCACACCCATTGTCAGTTGGGTCCCCTCTCAACGACGACTTGCTAGACGAGCAAAAACTACAAATGGAATTCTCCAGTGCGCAACATTGGGAGATGTACTTTGAAGGTGCTTCATCAGCCAAGAAAGAAAAAGGATCATGCACAGTCATACCAGGCAAAGCAGGGATCGGGTTAATCTTTATCATGTCAGATAAGGGTATGTTGAGGTTCCCATAATACCTGATAGAGGCATGTACCAACAACGAAGTATAATATGAAGCTTTAATGAATGAATTGGAATTAACAATCTCAATGGATATAACAAACATTGCCATCTATGGTGACTCACAACTCATCATCCAGCAAGTCGCCAGATAATACAGGATTTTGAAACCAAGATTAGCAGAATACCATCAGTACACGACATAGCTGCTGGAATAGATCCCAGTGTAACTTTTTACCCGATTCCTAGGGTAGATATTGCCCATGCCGACACTTTAGTAAAACTCGCAAAAGAATTGGCATGTCCCTAAGAGGATTTCATTGATGTCACAGTACAAGGAAGACAATTTTTATCTCAGATCAACCTCAAAAACCTACACAAGCTCGAAAAATAAGAAGAAACGATAATTACAATTGCAGACACTAATGAAGGTTGTCGTAAGCCATTAATAGAATAATTGCATACAGAAAAGCTACCAGAGGACAAGTTCAAAGCACATCACATTACAAAAAGAGATATGTCATATGCCTTAGCCGGTAATCTCATCTACATTAGATCATTCAACCAGATGTTGCTGAGGTGTCTAAGTAAAGTTGAGGTACAAAATATTATTAAAGAAGTACGTGCCAGATTGTGTGGCACTCACAAGTCAGGGCCAAAAAAGAAAATTAAGATCAAGAGACTCGAATATTATTTATTTGCAATGATGTCCGACTGCATGGTAGCCAAAAGATGTCACTAGTGCCAGGTGCATGGGGTGGTCTTACACCAACCTCCAAATGTGCTACACCAAATTGTTGCCTTGTGGCCAATCGAGTGTTGGGGCACGGACAAAATAGGTCTGATAGAGCCTCCAACCTCCAAAGGATACAGGTTTATACTTGCCGCTATGGATTATTTCTCCAAATGGGCAGAGACAATACCGCTACTAGAGGTTACGACACAGTACGTTCTTCAGTTCTTCAAAAGTCAAATCATCTACCGTTTTGGAGTACCACGAAGAATAATTTCTGATAATGGGACAGCTTTCAAAAGCACTAAATCAATAATTTCTTCAAATGACACAGGATAGATTAGAGATACTCTACAATCTACTATCCTAGAGCAAATGGATTGGCTAAAGCCTTCAACAAGACACTGGTATAGATTTTGAAGAAGACACTCGATGAAAATAAAAGAGATTGGCACAAAAAATTTTTAGAAGCTTTGTGGGCCTAACGGATGACATTCAAAACTCACACTTAGTGTACACCTTACATGCTCGTGTATGGGTCTGAGGCCATGCTACCGTTAGAAATTCAAACGTTGTCTCTTAGATTCGCAGTCGCCAACCAACTCACAACAGAAGAAAGTGTGAAGTACAGGCTCGAAGAACTTGAGAGCCTTGAAGGAAAATGGCTTGAAGCACAACAATATTTGGAACTTTACTAGGTAAAGATCGTACAAGCTCATGACAAATTGGTCCGCCCAAGGACATTCAAATTTTGTGACCTCGTTCTCGTGCTCAAAAGACCAATTCTTGTACGCCGCAAGATAGGTGGAAAATTTGAGCCAACTTGGGAGGGACCATTTCTCGTTGAAAAGGTTTATGGAGGAGGAGCCTACCAGTTAGTAGAATTTCAGGATGAAAGACCCATGCTACCAATCAACAGACGATACCTGAAGACATACTATGCAACCTAACATTGTTTGTCTTCGCTTGATGTTAAATTTTGAAATTTTGATTATTTTGGGGTTATCTCTGTGGCCAAACGTCTGTGACCTAGTCTAAAACTTTTGTAACAAAGTTAACCTCAACATAATAAAAAAAATAGTTTTTTGAAAATTACACACCTCAATTTTCTCTTTTCAAACTTAATATGCTACTAATTTAAATAAAATTCACACATAAATAAACGATCTCTTCACTTAAATAAATAAAAAAATTTTCCTTTAATAAATACTTTGTTTTGTTCTTGTTCACGCTAAGTTTCAGCCCATTGACATTTTTCCTGTCGTCTGCAGAGAAATGTCAGGCCAGAGGCTAATCTTCGCCTTTAAAGATGGCTGGAATCTTGCACTAAATAAAGAAATGGTACCATAGGGTGGAACTATAGATTTTGACAAGGAATTTAACCAAGTTGGCATGGATTACAAGGGGCCTTTTATGAATTTCATAAGTCGATGGGAAAAGGAAGGGCTGCCTTCACTACTATGGGTGGCCACCATAGACAGCGCATCATTGAAAGGAAAGAACGTGATGGTACAACAGGACCCGATGGAGGGGCCAAGCCGTCTATTATCCATGATAGCTATGCCGACTGGGGGCCTAGTTCCTGTTGATAATGAAATGACACTATTTTCTCCAATGCAAAGAACCTAAAGAAGAAACTCCAGCCGATGCAAACAGAGAGCTTTCTTGCGAGAAGAGAAGAGACGCAAGAGTGGTAGGCAACTTGCTCACTACTATTTCTGAGGGACACATTTATGATCCGAGCATGAAAGAGACCTCCTCTAGCCAGCCCACTACGGATGAGGATCCCGAGTTTGTTACAAAGCCAAAGATTCATGCAGTGCCCGAACTGCAACGTCCTATACCTACATCACTACAACACATTAGAGGAATATGCATCTACCGATGATGGATCTCAGACCCATGATTACTTGATAGAGGTAGAACCATATGTTCCAATGGATGCAGAGCCATATGTTCCGAGGGATATAGAGCCAAATATACTGTCAGACGCAGAATCATACATCCCGTTAGAACCAGCGACAACACTAGTTTAGGTTTTCGTTGAGGTCAAATGAGGGAATACCCACGAGAACTGCTGACACCCAGTACGGTGGAATATTATAAAATGAGCAAAGTAAACAAAAGAGACTTCGAGTTATACGAAGAGGTACACAAGAAATTCATCACCACACTGGAGGGATTAGAACTGTATACCAGAGTCTTCTTAGAGACTGATGAACACAATATTCTTGACTGCATTTTTGACCTGAGGGACAGAGGTCAAGCATATTTACTCATGGAAAGAACCTATTCTGAGCCAAGGAAATGGATACAAGGAAAGGAAGGATTACCATCCAGTGTGGCTGCTGCTACAACTTCACAAATGATAGACGAGGGAATCCGCTTGGGATCCTCAGACATGATCAAGTAGATCCACCACCACCAATGATAAAGTGGATGATAAAAAAAATGGTCAGATGAAGTATTGCTCGCTACCTGCATTCCAAATTGTTGTATTATTAACATATATGATGAGGTTGATTGCATTCCTCCACATATAGACCACCATGACTTTGTGAAACCTTTTTGGACAGTCTCATTCATGAGTAAAAGCAGCATCTTATTTTGGAAAGAAATTGACGTCATCGACCCTGGTGAGTTCAGAGGCTCTGTAGAGATTCCCCTACCAGTTGGCTCAGTGTTTGTTCTTAAAGGCAACGGTGCAGATGTTGCCAAGCATTTCATTCCAGGAGTGAGACATCACAGGGTGTCTGTGACCTTCCGACGGATGGACGACAACAAGAGGCCACATGGATTTCAACCAGATCCAGAACTGGAGGAACTAATACCTTATGAGCTATGAGAGAGTTGCACCTTTGAGCAAATGCAAAGGGAACTCTTGTTCTGAAGCGTGGCTTAGAAGGTCAACTCGATCAGGAGCTCATCATAGCAGGAACAGACAGTCAGAGGATTCCTTTCTACTTTACTACATTACAGCAATGTGATATGTACCAGAGATGCTCAACCTATAATGAATACTTGACATGAGATATTTTGGATGTACTTTTATGCATTTTGCATATTTTACCTTTTAAGGCGTCGACCTACACTCGATCTGTAACATTTTGTTAGAGCAGATTAATGAAGTTTCTTTTATAAATGTGTCTTTTTTTCAATTGCCTTTTGTGCCATGGATGGAAGCCACGGACCACACATTGGTTCAAAATTACAAAGAATAAAGAACAAAATGACAAACAAAAAAAATTAATGATAATGAAATTTAAACAAAAATAACCAATAAACAAATAATAAAACAACTCTCTTTTAGAAAAATCAACCAACTAAAATCAAATTTTAAAAACATATTTTGAAAAATTAAACGTGATAAAAACAACAAGAAAAGAAAATAAATCTGTTGAGTGGATTCTCTCGATTTAGGAGTTTCTTACTCTTTCTTGCGCAGCACAACTATCTTTAACTGCAGTAATTTTCTTCACATCCCTGCGGAATTTTACATTCTGCGCAAAAACTCAAAAATTTTAACAAATCCTCTTCAATAATTTCAACTTTTACATACGACACATATCTTTCAATTCAACACCAAGAATTCTTTATTACCTTTCAATTCTCATTTTCAAATCAATCCCTAATTTCTGATTCACCCTTTTGATGTCTGTCCTTACCTTCTGATGCTTTCTTTTTTAGATTGATCATTACCTTTCAATTCTCATTTTCAAATCAGCCCCTAATTTCTGATTCACCCTTTTGAGGTCAATCCTTACCACCCGATGCTCTCTATTTGAGATTGATCACTACCTTTCAATTCTCATTTTCGAATCAGCCCCTAATTTCTGATTCACTACATTCAAGGTCGGTCCTTACCTTTCAAAGATTTCTTTTTTAGATTGATCCCTACCTTTTAATTCTCATTTTTGAATTAGTCCCTAATTTCTAATTCACCCTTTCGAGGTCGGTCCTTACCTTCTGACGCTCTCTTTTTGAGATTGATCACTACCTTTCAATTCTCATTTTCGAATCAGTCCCTAATTTTTGATTCACCATTTTGACGTCGATCCTTACCTTGTGACTCTCTCTTTTTGAGATTGATCCCTACCTTTCAATTCTCATTTTTGAATCAGTCCCTAATTTGTGATTCACACTTTCGAGGCCGATCCTTACCTTCCGACGCTCCCTTTTGAGATTGATCACTACCTTTCAATTCTCATTTTTAAAGCAGTCCCCAATTTCTGATTCACACTTTCGAAGTCAGTCCTTATCTTCTGACACTCACTTTTAAGATCACTACCTTTCAATTCCCATTTTTGAATCAGTCCTCACTTTTTGATTCACACTTTCTAGGTTGGTTTTTACCTTCTGATTCTTTCTTTTGAGATTGATGCCAACCTTTGAATTCCCATTTATAAATTAGTCCCAAATTTCTGATTAACACTTTCAAGGTTGGCCTTTACGTTCTGACGCTCTCTTTTGAGATTGATCACTACCTTTCAATTCTTGTTTTTGAATCAGTCCCTAATCTCTTATTCACCCTTTTAAGGTCGGTCCCTACCTTGTGATGCTCTCTTATGAGAATTAACTTTCAATTCTCATTTAAGAATCAGTCCTTAACCTCTAATTCACCCTTTTAAGGTCGGTCCCTGCTTTCTGACATTCTCTATTGTGATTGATCCTTAACTTTCAATCCTTATCATGGAATCAGTCCCAAACTTCTGATTCCTCTCTTTTCATATTCGGTCTTTAACTGACGACCATACCTGAATTTTAAATCCCACCCCTGGGTCAACACTTACACATTGACTCACATCCTCTACAAATTTCTGAAATCTGATTACTCAGAACCCACTCTCCAATCCCTAGCGAGAGTCCCTACTTCTTGAATTCGATCAAATATTCACTTGCTATATTCCTCAGTGGAA
Organism: Phalaenopsis aphrodite; assembly: GCA_003013225.1. Taxonomy (NCBI): domain Eukaryota; kingdom Viridiplantae; phylum Streptophyta; class Magnoliopsida; order Asparagales; family Orchidaceae; genus Phalaenopsis; species Phalaenopsis aphrodite. Next base: position 127,736 of record NEWO01000885.1, read on the forward strand.
GAAAATAACACTCACAATCCCACACGCCTTCTATTTCTGTCAACTTAGGAGTTTGTAGTGGTTTTTTTCTCTCATCGATCAATGCATGCACGGTGTGTTTTGCCCAGCACACCACACCTATTGGGGGTCCATTTATTGACCTCACTTTTGGTTGAGGTTTAATTTTCCTCTTTAATAGACTAAGGTCTAGCCATATGAATTCCTATTGACTATTCCTAGAAAAATAGAAAAGGAACCCTCACCATTAGAAATTATAAACTCCTCTTTACTCAACTTGAAGCCCTACATATTGATCCTAACCTTTTGCACTTAGTAGGTGGGGTCGTTATGAGGGAGCTCAAAGAGAGTTCCCTTAAGATTGTTGGACCTTTGGGTTGACCCTGGATGTTGGTCTAAAGCTAAGGAACTCACCAAAAATCACCTCACTCACAACCACTAACAAATACAACCCAAAATTCTTTAACCTTGATCCCTTGATCCTTTGTGATTCTCATGTAGAAGGTCCCCTAAATGCACTGGTCCTAGGCTAGGGTTTTAGCTAAGGCCCTTACATAAAAGACCCAAATGGGGTTTCCATTTGTTCCATGGCCTATTTATGTTGGTTGGCACCCCAACTCTACCAAAATACCCAACTTAGCCTTTTGCCCCTAAACTACCCAAATTACCTAAGTACCCTTAAAACCCTAAATTAGGCCAAAATTACCTAATTTACCCAAAATACCCAAATTTGTTTAAAAAACATTTCAAACCTTTTGAAAACATCCAAATTACCCAAAATCACCAAAAATTGTCAAATTACCAAAATACCCTTCCTTAGCCCAAAATTCCAAAAATTGTAAAAAATCCCAAAAATTCCCAAAATACTCCAAATATTCCCAATTTCACTTTTCTCAACTACTACATAACCCAACTTGGCCAATTTTACCATCTTTGACAAAAACCCCCAAATTGCCTTTAAAGGCACAATTTCCCCAAACCCACTTCAAATGTCCAACAAATTGGTACTAATCTCCCCATATTTCAATCATAAACCCAAATTAACCTTTAATTTGACCAATATAAACCAAATACAAGCTAATTTGGCCCATGATTTGAGCCCGATTTTGATCTAAATCAAAACCCCCAATTTTCGCCCTATGACTTGGTTCCACCAAATTGAACCCCATGACTTACTCCATTGGTCTCAATTTGGACTCTAAACTTTTCATAAATTTCCTAAACATCAAACTTGACCTTAAATTTGCCTTGTTGAAGCCTCAATTTTATTTAATTTCAACTTAAGTCAAAAGCCCCAAAATTTTCCCCAAATTGGCTATGCCTCCAAATTTCACCAAATTGATTGCCTTAGGCCCAAAATTTCCATTTTATTCCTTCATGAAAAAAATTTACAACACATCCCTTGATCATTTGGACCATTCAATTTAGCAAAATTCTAAACCTGGCCCAATTAAGACTCAAGTCTAGCCCAACATGCCCAAATTGACCAAATTTAAAAAATCCTCTAAATTCACGTGCCAATTGAACTCAAAATCCTTTCAATCCTTCACCAAAATTGCTAATTACAGTCACCAACATAAAATTCATTAATAAATTGGGTCAATTGACATGGCTAAACTAGCCCAAACCCAAGTTTTGGTCATTTGAACCTACATTGGACCCATGCACTAAAATTAGCCTAACTACCCCAAAGTCACCAAATTAATGACTCCACAACCTTTCCTAGTGACCAAGATAAACCCCATAAAACTACCTAAGCTAACTCATGGACCAAAGATCCCCTAAATCAAGTGATTTTGATTCCATATTTGCTTAAGCCTTGGATATTTTTTTCCAAAATTAAACCTCGACTCATTTAATTGATGTGACATATTCCCCTGACTCACCTGACCACCGAGACACCTCCTCTAGCTTGTCCAGTCGGCCTTGTGGCCGAAAAACACCTAACTTGTTAGCCACCCCATGTAATCAAACCTAGAGGCCACCTCATCCAAATTAAATGTTAGATCCTCTCTGCCCTCCACCTAAGCATCACTTTTCTCCCTTTAATTGGACATGACTGCAAGCCTTAAGACATTTTTATAAAGAGCTCTCCTCCATGGCTATGGAAGGAGAGTTGAAATTTTCTCAGAGAGAGCCCACCAAATTGCTCATAGAGACTCTTTGAGACTTCCTCAGCTCAAGCCAACCACTTCCCCAACTGATTCCCACTGTGGAAGCTCAATTTTGAGCTCAAACTTCTGGCTAAAACCAGGACAAAGCTCAATACACCTTCACAATCCACCAAACTCAAATTAAACTTATCCACACCTTCACCACAGTGAAAGAAGAAGAAGCCCCATCAAATCCCCCTTCCATAGAGACCCTAGCATAATTCTAGACCAACACCTGAAATCAAGCTTAGTCCAATTCATACCTAGACCTTTCACCACAATAAGAGGCTCTCAATCCCTAGCCTCCTTAAACTCCAATGAATATGTCAAGCACCTTTGATTGAAGCTTGCTTTCTCAAAGCAAAGGTATTGAACCCATCTCTTCCCGAGCTTATTTCAATTCTCCATTTGCTTAGAATTAGTTTCATTGCATCTTAACCATATAGATATGCTCCTCTAGTCTAGACGAGCATTTTTAAAAAAATTCATTCAATTTTTTTGAGAAATGAGGGAGATATCAAGCCTTGAAGATGGACTGTTCACGGGCTAGGTCATTGGGGATGGTGACGGAGAGCCATCCGATTGAGTGTTTATCTCATCAACGGATGAGATCAAGAATGGCATCACTTCCTTACGTGAACCGTGGGCCTAGTCACTGTTGAGGTGGATGGCGACAACAAATAAGAGCGTGTCGCATGGAGTTTCAGAGCCACCGTAGGTTGACATGGCGCTATGTGTTTAAATAGATAAATAGGGATTTAAATACTTTAGAAAATGCTCCCTAACTTCAAAAATTCATATCTTGATCGTAAAAATAAAATTAAAAGGCCTTAGTACTCAGTGAACAAAGGAGAATAATGTGGAAATGGTTTGAAGTTGTTTGATGCATATCTTATTTTTAATTAATTAAAGACGGTTTTCAGTCTTTTAGTTCTCCATGCATGTAGACATTTTACCATGACTTGAAATTTTAGCATGTTGTTGCCTCTATCTTAGGGAACATTCTCTGATTTTTTCAAAGTCAAACGAGATCTCTAGATAGAGATCCATATTTTTCAAGTTTATGTATATTATATGCATAAATTAATCATAGTAATTAGCATGATGCAAAGAAAATTCCAAGAAAATTTTGGAAGATTTCCTGTGACCAGAGAACCTATTGGAAAATATTTAATGGATTAAGTCATTAAGAATGCACCTAATTTCCACCAACCCTAAAACATAAAGAAAATTAATTTCGGGTAATACAAACATCTAAATGACTTAATTTTTCATCTTCACTAAGATTCAAAGTTCAGTTAACTCCCCATAAAAGTTTCAAAACATTTGGAGCTCATTTAAAACCTGAAATTGATTTTTTAAGTTTAATGACATTTTTGACACTAAAATGATTTTAATAATCAAAATATAACTTAAAAGAATATAAAAATGAGTTTTGGAGTTCTCTGTGATTAGAGAGATTTTTTAAAAATAAAATGGTGTTTAACAAAAACTTCATTTTTAGCCTATTCTTAAATATTTTTTATAATTAAAAATGATAAAAATCACAAAAATAACAAAAAATTATGGAAATGTTCTAAATTATTTCTTAAGCACTTAGGAACAATTGGAATATTTTTCTTCGTTTTCTAGGTGAAGATATTGAATTTTAAAACTTAAAATAATTTTTAAAGGATAAAAATGAATTTTCACCAAAATAATTCCAATAATCAAAGAAAAAATAAAAAAAAATGTAAAATTTACTTCTTTAGGTTCTATGAACTCAGGGACATATTTCAAAAATATAAAACTTAATTTTCCACACAGAAAATATATTCTAATTAATAAATTCTTCACAACATAAAATAATTCTAATAATTCACAAAATAAACTCAATAAATCATGAAATTTGTTCCAAATGGCTCTCTGATCTAAGTCTACCACCTGTAAAAATTTCAAGGGATTAGGCTTTGTCTTTGATCAAGTTATGAATTTTTCTTTGAAAAATCCTATTTTTGCATTAAAATAAATATGTAAATTAAATTAAATTTTAAAAAATCACATTTTCTTCTCTGGTGTCTTAATTGACCCATGTGTAAGTAAAGATGAAAATTACAAAGTCATTTGAATTAAATTTGATAAATTATAAAGTTATAGAGCCTTAGGGGCAAAAGTGTAATTTTTGGAAATTTAGCCTTAATTAAACATTTAGGCTTAATTCAAAGAGGGAAAAGGGTAACATATGATTTTACCTAACTTATATGGATGATTGAAGTACAAGTGGAATAATTGGTAGAAACCAATCTCTTTTTTGTTAATTAAAGGATAAATTTGTAACTTCCTTAAAAATATTAAAATTTGGAAGTTTAGTCAACCAATTGATCCTAGACTTAGGGGTATAGTTTTGGATGTTAATAAATCACTAATTTAATACCCCTATTTGAGGTTTGAATGATTTTCAAAAGTTTTAATTAGAGGTCACCTCGGAGGTCTACTACCTTACGAGCTATGAGAGGGTCGCACCTGTGAGCTGATGGACGACAGAAAAATGCCACACGGATTTCAACCAGATCCATAACTGGCGTAACTACTACCTTACGAGCTATGAGAGGGTTGCACCTTTCAGCGCATGTCAAGGGAACTCTTGTCTTAAAGCGTGGCTTAGAAGACCAGCTCAACGCTCAACCTATAATGTGTACTTGGCATGAGATATTTTGGATGTACTTTGATGCATTTCGCATATTATACTTTTTGAGTCGTTGTACTACACTTGTTGTGTAACATTTTGTTGGAACAGATTAATGAAGTTTCATTCAGAAATGTGTCTTTTTGTCAATTTCCTTTTGTGCGATTGATGGAAGCCACAAACCACATGTTGGTTCAAAATTATAAAGAACAAAGAGCAAAACAACAAACAAAAAAAATTAACTATAATAAAATTTAAACAAAAAATAACCAATAAACAAACAACAAAACAACTCTCTTTTGAAAAATCAACCAACTAAAATCAAATTTTGAAAACATATTTTGAAAATTAAATGTGATAAAAACAACAAGGAAAGAAAATAAATATGTTAAGCGGATTTTCTCGATTTCAGAGTTTCTTACTCTTTGCTCAAGCAGGACGACTATCTTTGTCTGTACAATTCTCTTTACAACCTTAGCACAACTTCACATTTTGCAGAAAGCCCCACAAAATTCTACATATCTTCCTAAAAAATGTCAACCTCTTCACATGACACGTATCTTTGGGTTTAACATCATCAATTCTCATTTTCAAATCAATCTCTAATTTCTGATTCACTACTTTTTGGGGTCGGTCCTTACCTTCTATTGCTATCTTTTGAGCTTGATCCTTTCCTTTCAGTTATTATTTTCGAATCAATACCTAAATTCTGATTCACTACTTTTGAGGTCAGTCCTTACCATCTAATGCTCTCTTTTGAGATTGATCCTTACCATTCAATTCTCATTTTTGAATCAGTCCCTCATTTCTAATTCACTACTTTTGAGGTCAGTCCTTACCTTTCAACGCTCTCTTTAGAGATTGATCCTTACCTTTCAACTCTCATTTTTGAATCAGTCTCTAATTTGTGATTAACAGCTTTTGAGGATGATCCCTACCTTCCGACGCTCTCTTTTGAGATTGATCACTACCTTTCAATTCTCATTTTTAAATCAGTCCCTAATTTCTGATTCACTACTATTGAGGTCGGTCCTTAACTTCT
>NEWO01000885.1:134017-153695 GCA_003013225.1 Phalaenopsis aphrodite
GCGAGAGTCTCTATTTCTTAACTTTGATCAAATATTCACCTGCTATATTTCCTAGCGGAAGCAAATATCACACACAATCCCACACTCCTTCTATGTCTCTTGACGTAGGAGTTTGTAGCAGTTTTGTTTATCTCGTCGGTCAACACCAATACGCGCGGTGTGCTTGCCCAGAACACCCCTCTACTGGGGTCCATTTGTTGACCTTATTTTTGGATGAGATCTAATTTTCCTTTTCAGTAGCCTTAGGTCTAGCCATAGAACTTCCTATTGAATATTCCTAGAAAACTAGAAAAGGAACCCTCACCATTAGAAATTCTAAACTCCTCTTTACTCAACTTGAAGTTCTACATATTGGTTCTAACCTCTAGCATTTAGTAGGTTGAGCTATTATGAGGGAGCACAAAGAGAGTTCCTATCGGACTGTTGGACCTTAGGATTGACCTTGGCTTTTGATCTAAAGCTAAGGCACTCACTACACTCACTCACAATCACTTACAAATACAATCCTAAAATTTCTTGAGCTTGATCCCTTGATCATTTGGGACACTCATGTAGATGATCCCCTAAACCCACTCACCATAGGCTAGGGTTTAGCTAGGACCAGTACATAGAGGACCCAAAATGGGGTTTCATGGCTTGTTTATGGTGTTTGGCACCCCAATTATACCAAAATGCCCGACTTAGTTTTTTGCCCCTAAACTCCTCCAGATTTTCTAGACACCCTTGGGACCCTAAATTTGGCAAAAATCCCCAAATTTACCCAAAATACCCAAATTTACCCAAATTTCATTTCAAACTATTACAAAACACCCAAATTACCCAAAATCATCGAAAATTGCCAAATTACCAAGATACCCCTCTTTAGCCCAAAATTCCAAAAATTCCAAAAAATTCCAAATATTTCTAATTTCACTTTTCTCAACTACCTCATGACCCAATTTGGTCATTTTGACCAATTTGATCAAAACCCCCAAATTGCCTTTAAAGGCCAAAGTTCCTCAAATTTACCTCAAATGTTCATCAATTTGGTCCCCATGTCCCCCAATTTCAATCCTAAACTCAAATTCACCTTTTATATGACCAATATAAATGAAATTCAAGCTCAATTGGCCCATTCTTTGAGCCCAATTTTGGATACATGACTTAATCTCACCCAATTAAACTCATAGCCCACTCAATTTGCCATAATTTATGTTGAAAACTCTTCATAACATTATCATACATCAAACTTGACCTTCAATTGGCCTTGGTGAAGCCTCAATTTCACTTAATTTTGACTTAAGTTCAAAAGCCCCAAATTTTGCCCCAATTTGGCTATGCCTCCAAATTTCATGAAATTGATTGCTTTAATGCCAAAATTGGCACCCAATTTAAGTTGAAAACTCTTTATGATGTTCTTATTGACAATTTTCAACAATCAATTTGGACTTAGCCCAAGGCTAGCCCAATCTAGACCCAAGTCTAGCCCAACATGCCCAAAATGACAAAATCTCCAAAATCCTTCAAATTGACCCTCCAATTAAACTCAAAGTCACTTCAAACCTTCACCAAAAATGTTCCTTACAATCATCTACATCAAAAGCACCATTCAATTGGGCTTGAAATCTTGGTTATCCTAACCCAAACCCAACCCTTGACCATGTGAACTTAAATGGACCCATGACCAAATTTGACCAAATAAAACTCAACATGACAAATTAACTCGACCACAGCCAATCTTAGGACCCCTAGGACTGAGCCAAGACCACCTAACCCAAGCTAAATAAGCTATGGACCAAGGGTCCCAAAAATTAAGGGATTTCATTCTATATTTTCTTAAGCCAATGATTATTTTACCAAAACTAAACACCAACCCATTTAATTGCTTTGATAGATTCCCCTAAGATTCCTGAACTCCTAGCCACCTCCCCCTACCATGGTCGACCGACCTATTCAACAGAGAAGCCAAAACTAAGGGCAACCCCCTCTTAAAATTTACCCAATTCAAACCTAGAGGCCAGCTCACACAATTTAAATTTTAGTGCCCCTCTACCCTCCACCTAAGCATCACATTGCACCCAAACATTGGCCCTGGCAGCAAGCCTTAAGACATTTTTATAAAAAGCTTACCTCAATGTCTTATAAAAAGCTTACCTCCACGGCCATGGAGGTAGTGTTGAAAATTTCTCAGAGAGAGCCCTTCAAATTGCTCACATAGACTTTTTAAGACCTCCTCAGCTCAAGCCAACCATTTCCCCCCAGAGATTCCCACTGTGAAAGCTCAATTTTGAGCTTAAAATTTTTTCAAAAACCAGGACAGAGCTAAATACACCTCCACATACCACCAAACTCAAATAATACTTACCCACACCTTCAGCACAGTGGAAGAAAAAGAAGCCCCATCAAATCCCCCTTCCATAGAGCCCCTAGCATAGTGACAAACCAACACCTAAAATCAAGCTTGGTCAAATTCATACCTAAACCTTACACCATAGAAAGAGGCTCAATTCCTAGCCTCCTTGGACCTCAACAAACGTGCTGAGCACTTCTCATTGAAGCTTCCCTTCTCAGAGCGAAGGTATTGAACTCCCTCTCTTCCTAAGCCTATTTTGATTCTCTGTATGATTAGCCCTAATTTCATAGCATCTTAACCGTATAGATATATTCTTCTAGTATAGACAAGCATTTTAAAAAAAACTCATTCAATTTGGTTGAGAAATGAGGGAGATATCAAGCCTTAAAGATGGACGGTCCTCAGGCTAGGCCATTGGGGATGATGACCGAGAGTCGTTCGATCACGCGTTTATCTCATCAACGAATGAGATCAAGCCAGACAATACTTCTTTACACTAACTGCAGGCCTAGTCACCGCTGAGGTGGATGGTGACGTCAAATAAGAGCGCACCGCGTGGAGCTTTGAAGATATCATAGGTTGATAGGGTGTCGCGTGTTTAAGTAGATAAATAGGGAATTAAATAAATTAAAAAATGTCCCTAAACTTTAAAAACCCATATCTTGGTGTAGAAAAATTACAAAAAAAAATAAAAATACCCTCTTGCTCAGTCAGTAGAGGAGAATGAAGTGAAAATAATTTGAAGTCCATTTGATGTGAATTTCATTTTTAATAAATTAATTAGGATTGGGAGTCTTTTAACTCTCAATGCATGTAGGAATTTCATCACATGTTGCAATTTTGACATGTTGTAGCCTCTGATAAAGGGAACATTCCCTGATTTTTCCAAAGTCAGGGGAGACCTCTAAACAAAGTTCCCTATTTTTTAAGCTTATGTTTATTATTTGCATAAATTAATCATAATAATTAACATGTTACTTAGAAAAATCAAAGAAAATGTTGGTAGGTCTACTATGACCAGTGAACTATTTGAAAAATCTTTCATGAGCCAAGTCATTCAAAATGCACCTAATCTTCACAAACACTAAAACACAAAGATAATTAATTTTGGAAAATACAAACATCAAAATGACTTGATTTTTAATCTCCACTGTTGTCTAAGACCCAAAGAACTCCCCATAAAAATTTCAAAATATTTTGAACTCATTTGATAACTTAAATTGATTTTTAAAGTTAAATGACATTTTTGACATTAAAATGATTTTTAATAATCAAAATATAACTAAAAAAATTATGAAAACTAGTTTTTGGATTTTTCTGTGATTAGAATAATTTTTTTAAAAATAAAAGGGTGTATAAAAAAAATTGATTTTTAGCTTATTTTTAATATCTAAAATAATTAAAAAAATGATAAAAATCACAAAAACAATAAAACTCATGAAAATATTATAAATTGTTTTTTAAGCATTAATAATTGGAACATTTTTCCTAACTTTCTAAATGAACATATTGAATTTTAAAGCTTAAAATAATTTATAAAGGCTAAAAAATAGATTTTCACCAAAACAATTCCAAAACATAAAAGAAAAATAAAAAAATGTAAAATTTGCTTCTCTAAGTTCTCTGACCTCAGAGAGATTTTTCAAAAACGTAAGACTTAATTTTCAACTCCTAAAATATTTTATAATTAATAAATACTCGAGAAAATTAAAATAATACTCATAATTCAGAAAAAAACTCAATAAATCATGAAATTTGGTACAAATGGTTCTCTTATCTATGTCTACCTCCAGTAAAAATTTCAAGGGATTAGGCTTTGCCTTAGTTAAGTTATGGAATTTTCTTTGAAAAATTCTATTTTTGCATAAAATAACTATGTAAATTAAATTAAATTTCAAAAAATCACATTTTCTCCTCTGATGTCCTAATTGACCCATGAGTAAGGTAAGATAAAAATTTCAAAGTCATTTGAATTAAGTTTGAGAAATTATGAAGTGATAGAGTCTTAGGGGCAAAAGTGTAATTTTTGAAGTTTAGCCTTAATTAACATTTAGGCTTAATTCAAAGAGGAAAAAGGGTAACCTCTAATTTTAACTAACTCATTTGGATTATTGAAACCAAAAGGGGATTAATTGGTAGAAACCAATCTCATTGTTTTATAATTAAAAAATAAAAATTTTAATTTCATAAAATTATTTAAATTTGGAAGTTCATTAAATTAAATAACCTTGGACTTAGGGGTATGACTTTGGAAGTTAATAACCCACTAATTTAATACCCCTATTTTAGGTTCAAATGATTTTTAAAATTTTTCAAAATGAATCATCATCGCTTTAAATTTTAATCTCTCTCAAAAAATAACTAAGACATCTACCAAAATCTTAAGGGCTTAGTAGTGACCTAAGCTAAATCAAACTTGGTTAAATAAGGATTAGAAAAAGTTGACAAAGGTAAAGTTAAACACCTTCGGAACACTACAAGCTCAAATTAAAATTGGCTAAATGTCTTTGATAACACTCACTTGCCTCTTTAACGGTTTTCACCCACATAATCTTCAACTTAAATCACAAGTGATAATTACCCTAGTCTTGGGGATAATTAAAATATCATTGTTCATTGAGTATTAAAGTATTTCTATAGGATGAGTTATTAAGCAGCATAATAAGTTCAAATGAGCTAGAGACATTTCATCAGGCGGTGAGAGGGAAGCATGGACCTGCTTCTTCTTCCAGATTTGTTGGGTACCTTGGAGGTCTACTAAACTTAATATGTTTTGCTGAACAAAAATCATCCTTAATCAAATTAATATGGACCCACCAAGATATGACTTGGGGTTAGGTAGGTCACAAAAACTTTACTTTCCTGCTTCATATAAAATGCCTTGACATGCACTTTGAGTTTCAGGTGGTGAAACGAGAAGACTCGCCAGGTATGCTTTTACAATTTACAATGTTGCCTTTCTTGTATATTAATATTGTACTTTTGATGTTCACACAAACTTGCATGCTAAACAATGATGCCACCCTGCATGAAAACTAAAACTGTCAGGATAGTCACAAAACCAAAACCAAAACTAAACTAAAATCAACCATGATAAAATTCACCCCCACAAAATTTAAAATATAAAATAACTCAAAATTTAATCACAAACATCACACAAAACAACAGGTGCAACAAAATTAAGACATCTCTATTGGATGATCGGGAATCCCTCGAAGGAGGTAACCTACGGTTGCTAACAAGGCTTCCCATGGTTTAAATGAAATTATGGAACTTTTTAAGTTGAGTTTAGTAAATTCATTTGGACTAAGTGTATCCAATAGAAAATAGTGGTGCCTCAATGAGGGAATCATAGGATCCTAATCGGTGTCACTCGAATCAACTTTAACATCATCCATAAAATTTATGGAACTTCAATCATAGGGCCACATGATTTTACATCATAACTTGACACCCTAGAAAACTTAAACTTGTCACTGTAAGGAGCTTTGAGCTAGAATGCTGGGCAGCACGGCCATCTTCAACTGCAGATCATGTCTTCCCCAACTAACCCAATTTCCTTCCTTAGAATTAAACAACAAAGCTATAGGACTTCGAGGTTGTTTTCTTATGCAACATAAATCCTCAACTCATCTTTAAGCTTTTGTATAGCCCTGCTATACAATATAATCCCTAACTCGTCTTAGGATTCTGAGGTCGTCGTTCATCACGAACTAAATCCTCACATCTTCCAAGCTATTTGTATGATCTTTCCACACAAATGTAAGCCCTAAATTAACAAAATTGGCAGGAAGAAATACCTAAATATTTTTCCTTTGAATTGAAGCCGAACAATAGGATAGACTGGGAAGTCACTGAAGTTCTCCTCAAGATCTATGAAATCCCATAATTCTTCCTCCTTTGGATTCCAAAAAAACAAAATGCAACAAATTTGAGCCAATCCCATTTCACGCCTCTTTGTCCGATATCATTGAAAAGTCCTATCCTTTTGAAATCTTTGAAGATAATATTTTCTAATGTTTATCGAGAATTTTCTTAGGTGACTTTGGTCATTTAAGATGTAACTAACTATAGGGGCTTGCCCTTACAGGAAGCTTTTCAAAACCCAGCTTAATATAAACCCTATTTAATTCTTCATATTAAATAGGGGAAATTATCGGCAAATAAAATGATTTTGTAGACCAAACGGAGGTCATATATTTTTTAGCTTATTTTATCGAGCCTCATCCTCAAATCTTATGTTTATCCTTCAGGATAGATAAAGGGTTTGAGGTACGACGCTCTTCCACTTAAACTACGAAAAATATGGGGTCAGTTTGATTTCATATTTTTCTAAACTTAAATCTATATGTAAATTAAAATGTCCTTCCGAAGCGAGCGATGGGATTTCGATTCTAGTGACCGACAGCTTCTTACGGGCAACTCCTTCAACCAAAAATTATGCCGGCAGATGTTGCACCCTACCATAAGGGTTTTGTGTCACCAAATTTTATGATATTTGATTGGACTTGAAAATGCAGATAGCACATAGCGCGTTTGCAAGCCAGCTGTGGTAATATTGGAGGTAATGAAGCTTGCCTTTCCGTCAGTTTCTCAGCAGCCTATCAGGAATAGTGTTTGATTGGTATGTTGCGTTGCCCAAAAGATCAATGAAGACATTTGCCGAGTTAGAACAACTGTTTGTGAAGAGATTTGCTAGAGCACAACATCATATTTCTATTGGAACACAACATCAGTGAAGACATTCACCGAGATAGAACAGCTGTTTGTAAAGATATTTGCTGGAGCACAACATCATATTTCTATTGGAGATCTCGCAACAGAGAGGCAAAAGTCTAACAAAACCGTAGTAGATTATATCTTGAGGTGGAGAAACCTTAGCTTGAAATGTGAACCTCAGCTACAGGAACATCATGCGATTGAGATCCTACTCAAAAGAATCTATGGGCTAATAGCTTTCATGTTTAAGGGTCTCACCATCAAGCCCTTAGAGAAGCTACTAAGAAAATCTAGCAATCTACAAGAGGAAGTTAAACACATGGATTTTCAGGGGAAATCAAAAAAGACCAGAACAACCTGAATATTCGAGAAGAAGTCTGGGACAGTAGCAACAGTTGATAAGGGAAAGCAACCAATGAAGATACTGGCAAAATATTCTCGTCAAAGTTCCCAGTCGATATCACAACATTCTCAACAAGGAACATAATGATAAGGACAACATAGCCAGCATTCACACCAGGGAGGATCATATCAAACAGAAAATAAGAAGGGTCTGACTCTTTTAGAATGAAAGAGCAAGGTATACTCCTTCAAAGATGAAGTTGTACCTAAAATGTTCAGAAGTCTAATGAAGAAGCCTGAGTTTAGATTGTCAGAACCAAGGAAACCTGAGGAAGTTAACAAGAAAGATCATCCCAATTATTGCCCATACATAGGATGCTTGGACATACTATAGAGGAATGTTTCGTCTTCAAGGATTGGCTCAAGAAAAATCTTAAAGAAGGGAATATAATGATCCCAAAAGAATATTTAAAAGAAACTGAAAAGGTTTCTATAAATATGATTTTGGCCGAGTCAATCACTGACAGATTTGTATTCAGAAGATGGATGGAGTACATTTTGGAGCAAGTCATCCAAGAAGATACTGGATCAGATGAAGACCTCTTCAGCTCAGGCTGTCGTTCATAGTCTAGAGCCTGCTCATTCAAGGATGAAGATTTCGTTAGAGACATCGCCGTAATCAAAAGAGAAGAAGAAGAATGACGTCATGAAAACTGATAACACATGTGGTAGGATAGGTGTTGTCTGGTTGTCTCAAATTCATGAAAGAAAATTCTTGAAACTCTGGCCATGTATGATTACCATTTTGCCCCACCGGGGTATTATGAATATAATTATTAAAATTTTGGCTATTTTTTAACCATTTCTAGTGATAACATAATTGACTTGGCTCAACCTAACACCGATCTCGATTCCCAAACTGACCCTTAAATCATACTGAAGTTCAATGAACCCGTTAACTAGAATGAAGAAGATGTCAATGACACTGGTTATGATAGCACCAAGAGTGAGGAACCAATCCTCAAGTGCCACGGTGCACCACTAGTTATCAACTTGGATCTCTCTGATGAAGAAGAAAAGACACTAGAAATTTTTTCTACAACATCTCAAGAAGAAGAAATCACAGAGATAAACCTAAGGAGTGGGAAAGTGTTAACCTCAATGTCAGCTCCAATAAATAAAGGAAAATAAATAGTAACTCAAGAAGAGCTACCTCAACCTCCACCAGTGGAAGAACCACATATTCAATTAAGGATTTAAGGATTACATAAAGTGGATTATAGCATGCTAGCTCATCTTGGGAGGTTTTTAGCCAAACTAAGCATCTACGATGCTCTGATCCTGTCAAAGGAGATGAGAGAGTCTCTGGTTACAACCTTGCTTAACCCAGAGATTTGCTTAGCTTAGTTGGCCAGCTCATCCTTGGATGAAGTTTGTTCATTAAAAGAACAACCAGGGGTAACCTTCAGAGATGAATACTTGTTGCTTGGTATCGCCGACCACAACTGACCACTCTACATCTCTGTTAACATCGGTAGATTTGTGTTGTTCTAAATTTTGGTGAATCTTAGAGTGTTGACCTAACTTTTGGTTGAGGCATAGTTTTTCCCCTGTAGTAGCCTAAGGTCTAGCCATAGGACTTTCCTGTTGACTATTCCTAGAAAACTAGAAAAGGAACCCTCACCATTAGAAATTCCAAGTTCCTCCTTACTCAACTTGAAGTTCTACATAGTGGTCCTAACCGCTAGCACTTAGTAGGTGGGGTCATTATGGGCGAGCTCAAGGAGAGTTCTCATAAGGCTGCTTAGCCTTAGGGTTGACCTTGGGAGTTGTTCAACAGCTAAGGTACTCACCTCACTCACAATCACTCACAAATACAAACCCAAAATTTCTTGACTCTGATCCCTTAATCCTTTTAGAGACTCATGTAGATGGTCCCCTAAACCCACTGGCCTTAGGTTAGGGTTTAGCTAAGACCAATATATAGAGGACCCAAATGGGGTTTCCATTGGTCCATAACTCATTTATGTTGGTTGGCACCCCAATTCTACTAAAAATACTTAACTGGGCCTTCTTTTCCAATAAACTCCCCCAAATTACCTAAGTACACTTGAAACCCTAAATTTGGCCAAAACTCCCAAATTTACCCAAAATATTCAAAGTGGTTCAAAAATCATTTCAAACACCTTGAAAACACCAAAACTTCCCAAAATCACCAAAATTTGCCAAATTACCAAATACCTCTCCTTAACCCAAAATTTCAAAAATTCCAAAAAAATTCCCAAAACCTCCCAAATATTCCTAATTTCATTTTCCTCAACTACCACATGACCCAATTTGAACAATTTGACCATCTTTGACCAAAAACCCCAAATTGCCCAAATGTCCATCAATGTGATCCCAATCTACCCAAATTTCAATCCCAAACTCAAATTCACCCTCAATGTGACCAAAATAAACCAAATCTAAGCCCAATTGATCCATGATTTGAACCCAATTTTGATTTAGATCAAAACCCCAATTTTGGCCCCATGACTTGGTTCCACCAAATTAAACNTCCAATAAACTCCCCCAAATTACCTAAGTACACTTGAAACCCTAAATTTGGCCAAAATTCCCAAATTTACCCAAAATATTCAAATTTGTTCAAGAATCTTTTCAAACCTTTTGAAAACATCCAAACTACCCAAAATCACCAAGAAAATGTCAAAAATTCCCAAAATCTTTAAATGTCCATCAATTTGGTCCCAATTTTAAAATAAAATCCAAATTACCCAAAATCACCTTGCCCCAAAATTCCAAAAATTTCAAAAATTCCCAAAATCTTCCAAATATTCTATATTTCATTTTTCCTAACTATCACATGACCCAATTTGACCAATTTTAGCATTTTGACCAAAACCAACAAATTCTATTTAAAAGCCCAATTTCCCTAAAATCACTTCAAATGTCCATCAATTTGGTCCCAATTTCTCCCAACTTCAATTATAAATTCAAACTCATTTGGTGTCCCACTTTAAGCCAAATTGAACTACATGGACCCCTTCCCCAAAAGTTAACCCAATCTAGCCAAATTGGTCAAGGTAAAGCCACCGCAGCCAAATTTTGAAACTTATTGACTAGGCTTAAAATAATTTTCTAAGTGAAGATATTGAATTTTGAAGCTTAAAATAATTTTTAAAAGCT
The DNA here is from genome assembly GCA_003013225.1 of Phalaenopsis aphrodite. Lineage (NCBI taxonomy): Eukaryota > Viridiplantae > Streptophyta > Magnoliopsida > Asparagales > Orchidaceae > Phalaenopsis > Phalaenopsis aphrodite. The sequence goes on from NEWO01000885.1 coordinate 144,597, forward strand.
AAAAATGGATTTTACTAAAATAATTCTAACAATTTAAAGAAAAATTAAAAAATGTGAAATTTATTTCTCTAGGTTCCTTGACCTCAGAGAGATTTAATAAAGATGTGAAATTTAATTTTCCATATTTAAATTATTTTATAAGTAATAAACACTCCAGAACTTGAAATAATTCTAATAATTAAAATAAAATAAAAAAATCATGAAATTTGGTCCCAATGATTCTCTAGTCTAAGTCTACCTCCAGCATAATTTTCAAGGGATTAGGCTTTACCTTGGTCAAGTTAGGGAATTCTCTTTAAAAAATCTTATTTCTTGCATATAAATAAATATATAAATTAAATTAAAATTTGAAAAGTAACATTTTCTCCTTTGGTGTTTCAGCTGACCCATGAGTAAAGTGGGATAAAAATTTGAAAGTCATTTGAATTAACTTTGATGAATTATGAAGTATTAGTCTTAGGGGCAAAAGTGTAATTTTAGAAATTTAGCCTTAATTAACATTTAGGCTTAATTGAAGAAAGGGAAATGGGTAACCTTTGATCCCAAATAACATATTTGGATGATTGAAACACAAGGGAATTAGTTGGTAGAAACAAATCTAACTTTTATTAATTAAAGGATAAATTTGAAATTTCATTAAATTGTTAAAATTTAAAAGTCTATTCAATTAAATGATCTTAGACTTAGGGGTATGATTTTGAGTGTTGATTGCTCACTAATTTAACACCCATAATTGATGTTCAAATGAATTTAAAAAATGAATCATCATCACTCAAAATTCAAACTCTTTCAAAATATAACTAAGACATCTATCAAAAGTCTAAAGGGCTTAGTAGTGACATAAGCTAAATCAAATTTTGTTAAAAGAGGACTAGAAAAGTGAACATAAATAAAAATTGAACATCTTTAGAAACACTACAAGCCCAAATTAAAATTTTGGCGAAGTGTCTTGCCAACATTAACTTACCCCTTTAAGGATCTTCAAGCACATAATCCTCAAATTAAATTATAAGTGATAATTACCCTACTCTTATGGATAATTGAAACATCAATGTTCATTGAGCATTAAAGGTATTTACAGGATGGTTTATTAAGCAACATAATATATTTAAAAAGAGCTCGAGACTTTTCACCAGGCAGTGAGAGGGAAGCATGGAGTTGCTTCTTTCTACAGATTTGTTGGATACCTCGAAGGTCTACTAAACTTAGTATGTTTTGCGTAACAAAAATCATCCTTAATCAAATTAATAGGGACCCATCAAGATATGACCTAGGGATGGGTAGATCACTAAAACCTTACTTTTGCGCTTTTTATAAAATGCTCTCACATGCATTTTGAGTTTCAGGTGGTGGAATGAAAGACTCGTCAGGTACGCTCTTTATAGTTTACAGTGTCGTCTTTCTTGTACTTTCATATTGTACTTTTTATGCATATAAAACTTGCATGCTAAATAATAATGTCACTCTACATGGAAACCAAAAGTGTTAGGATAGCCACAAAACCAAAACCCAAAACAAAAATTAAAATCAACTAAGATAGAAATCACATCCGCAACATTAAAAATATAAAACAACTCAACATTTAATCACAAACATAAAAAAACCACAAATACAACTAAATTAAGACGTCTCTATTGAATTATTTGGAATCCCTAAGAGGAGGTAACCTACGGTTGCTATCGAGGCTTCCTATGGTCTAAATGAAAGTACGGAACTCATTAAGTTGAGTTTAGTAAATTCATTTGGACTAATTGAATCCAATAGAAAGTAGTGGTGTCGGAACAAGGGAACTGTAGGATCCTAACTGCTGTCACTCTAATAAACTTTAACATGCCCCAATAAATTTTTAAGCAACTACATCCATAGGGCCACCTGATTTGACATAATAACTTGACACCCTAGAAAACTTCAACTCGTCACAGCAAGGAGCTTGAAGCTAGCATGGTGCGCAACACGACCATCTTCAACAGCAAAATATGTCTTCCCCAGCTAAACCAATTTCCAGAATTAAACAACAAATCCATAGGACTTCCAGGTAGTTTGCTTATACAACATAAATCCTCGCCTCATCTTTAATGCCTTTATACAACTCTGCTATAAAATATAAGCCATAACTCGTCTTATGATTCCGAGGTTTTCATTCATCATGACCTAAATCCTCACATCTTCCAGGCTATTTGTGTGATTGTTCCACACAAATGTAAGCCCTTACAAATAAAATTGGCAGGATGAAACACTTAAATAAATTTCTCCTCAAAACAAAAGCCAAATAATAGGATTGACTAAGAATTCATCGAGGCTCTCCTCCGGATCCATGACATACCCTAGTTATTCCTCCTTTAAATTCTATAACAAATGTTACAAATTTAAACCAATCCTTTTTCACACCTCTCTGTCCGATCTTATTGAAAAGTCCTATACTTTGACCTCCTTGAAGATAATATTTTCTAGTTTTTTTATCGAGAGTTTTCTTAGGTGACTTCAGTTATCTAAGATGTAATTAACTGTAGAGGCTTACCCTTATAGAAAGCTTATCCAAACCCAGCTTAATATAAACCCTATTTAATTCTTCATATTAAATAAATGAAATTTTCGGCAAATAAAACAGTTTCACAGACCAAACGGACGTCATATATTTCTTAGTTTATTTGATTGAGCCTTAACCTCAAATCTTGTGTTTATCTTTTGGGATAGATATAAGGTTTGAGGTACAACGCTCTTTCATTTAAACTATGAAAAATATGGGGTCAGTTTTTCTTCATATTTTCCTAAACTTAAATCTATTTGTAGATTAAAATGACCTTCCGAAGCGGGCGACGGGATTTTGATTTCGGTGACTGACAGCTTCTTACGGGCAACTCATCAACCAAAATAGTGTAGATAGCTTCTGGTGACTTTGATGGAGACAAGCTTTCCTCTCCATTTAAATAAGGAAATATTATCTTCACACATCGGTAATGTGTCCACACTTGGGCCAAATAACTCTTCATTTATTGACATATTTTACCCATTTCTTTCTTGGGAAAATAACGGCCAACTCGTTGGACTTCAGGATTGTCTGTTTAATCAACTTTGAACAGAGGGGTTCAGAAGGCCATTAAGAACTCTTTAAATCTTCATGTGGGACCCCCAATAGGTGTGTTGGTGGACTAGTTCCACCTGGGCATTGTGTGTTACTAAAGTGGTTCCCACATTGGGTCCTAAACAATTCAGATCTCCCTTTAAAGCTTGATTTGTTATTTTGCAAATTAAATCAAATTGTGTTATACCGCATGAACTTCAAAAGTAATTAAAATTTTCTACTTTTAAATTACCTTTTAAATCAAAATTTTAAAATCCCCACAAACTAAGATTTACCCGGTCTACAGATCAACCTCTTTTAATTTTCAGTGCTTACACTAAGATTACAAGGTTTTTGCCATATAGCTAACCCCAGAGCTTTCTATTTTAAAGTTGTTACAGTGGCCTTCACATTGCTGACCTTTTCTTGCAACTTGCCGACAAGCCATGAAGCCCGCAATGTTGCTTCTACCAATATGTTCGGAGCCGGATTTGAAGATCTCGAGGCCATCCTCAAAAAGTGTCGTTCGTCATAATGAAATTCACTGCTCCAGAAATTCAAGAGTCGTCTACTGAGTTCAACCTGAACTGTCTTCAGGACTTCCCTTATTATAAGAAAACCAAGACTACGACTGTCACTATGGCACCTAGCAAGCCTGCTATCCCCACTGCTGCTAAGCGGAAAGAAGCAATGATCATTGAAGATTCGACTGAAGGATTAGTTTTCCCACCGTCAGTATTCAAAATTAGATCGAGATCAAGAACTGTGCCACTAACCCAAACCCAAAGAAGAAACCGCAACAAGGAGTTCAGAGGGCCATTAAAGCTCAGGCTCCTGAGGTGATACCCACTAAGGAAGATCCTCACCAAGACGAATCAAGATTACTGGAAACATATCCACTGCTGTGAGGAAGTAGATTCCATCCTTTAATGTATATCGATGGATACGAGAGTATCTAAAAAATCTCCACCGCATTACCAACTCATCACGGACAGCATATGGAGAAAAAGAAACATACTCTTGTCACCCGATTAAGTTCAGTTTTTGAGAGACTAGCTGCCAAAGAGGGTTGCTCAGTTAATGAATTACTTAAATGAGTAGGACATGTAATTTCCCTCATATCAAGAAAGAAATTGTAAGGGACTTCAAAACTGCTAGATGATCTCAGAAGTCAACTAAAGGTCTGCTTGCTCGTATTCCCGTCTGGTTCCTCTTAGGAAGCAGAGTCGACATTGCTATTGTCACCACAGATTCTACTGCTGCAAGGACCACAGGCCATCGACCAGTTAAGTCAAGGCTGGGTCCGAGAATCCTATCGATCATTCACTTCAAATACATTCCTAAAATCCCAAAGGAAAATACGAAGAAATTACCTAGTACTGTAGTCAGTCTGCACCATGGGGAGCATGCTTCCCTTCGACATACCAATGTTTCTGCTAGGACACTCTGTCTTAAGACAACCTCATTAAAGAAAAATGTGTGGTTACCCAAGGTCATTGTACCGATACAGTCCAGTAAGCTAGCAGAGCAAGAGCATGGAATGAAGACAGGGTCTGAAGTATATGACATTGTCGTGGCAATTGACAGCGAGATGGAAGAAAAAGAGGAGGTCCAGCAGTTTCCTCCAGATCTTAAGATAATCAAAGAATCAATAATCGAAGAAAAAGTTGAAAAGCTCAGAGTCGAGATTTTGGAGTTAGCCTGAGAACAGATAGTTTTCATCGATGATGATGATGATGATTTTGACTATAATGATTAACTTAAAGAGGATTTCATGGATGTCCATGTCATTGAAACTAGAGGTTCTACATCTGCACGCAAGGCTCAACATCTCATTGAGGAGAGTGTCATAGATGAGTTGTGTAGGGTTATCCTCCTAAGGGATGAGCAAGTCAACCAACTGGTGAAAAGGATAAAAGAAATTGCCACAATCATGAATGATATGGCCACAATTCAAGGACAATCTCAACCCCCACAGTTAGCTTCTCTAAAGGTCAACCAAATAGAAATTATACATATTACAGAAGAAAGAAGAGAAGTTGCCTCACCAAACAGAGATGAGCAACAAAAGAAGGATCCTCCATCGAGCGCCATGCCGGAAAAGGAATTTAAGCAAATGGTCGAGCAAGTTCGGGAGGCCTTAACCCAATCTAAGGGTGGTGCATTGATTTTGAAGGGTAGACCTTACCCAGAAGAATTCAATTCCATACCCTTCCTCAAGGGTTTTTGGCCCCAAACTTTAAGATATTTTATGGGACTGAAAATCCCAGACAACATATAGCACACTTCCGAGCCAGTTGTGTCAACACAAGAAATAACAAAACTTTACTCTTCCAACAGTTTGTCAGCAACCTGTGATGGATTGCTTTCAATTGGTATGCTAATTTACCCAACGGATCAGTTAAGACATTTACCGAGATGGAACAATTATTTGTGAAGAGATTTTCCGAAGCACAACACCATGTCTCTATAGGAGAGCATGATGAAAAAGAAAAAGTCCAATGAGACTTTGTTGTATTACATTTTGAGGTGGAAAAACCTTAGCATGAAACGTGAACCCCAGCTACAGGAACATCACACAATTGAGATCTTACTCAAAAGCATTCATGGGCTAGTAGCTTTCATGCTCAAGGGACTCACCATCAAATCCTTTGAGAAGCTACTCAGTAAAGCTAGCAGTCTTTAAGAGGAAATAAATAATAGAGGGTACGAAAAATATCTTGAGGCCTCAAAATTAGCATACCAAAATGTAATCCACTTCAAAATGTAATCCACCAAAATATGTATAATTTGGCTTTACCGATCTGTTGGGTAAATTAATTCTTTAAGGTATGTTGATCCATTGGTTTTTCTGTATTCCACTTCAAAATGTAACTGATTTTTTGGCTTTACTGATCCATTTTAGGATATGGAACCTTTGGACTGTTTCTCTTATTGATTGTTCCTTTTCATTAATTGGCAGAAAAGGAACGGAGGCTTGTACATGGTTGAGGTGGTGTGCCAGAGTATTTGAAAAGAAGTCAGAAACAGTAGCGACTGTCAACAAAGGAAAGCAAACATTGAAAGTTTATCCATTAAATCCTCACCAATCTTCATCACAGCATGCTCAAAAATAGAGTAACCAGTCCAACCAATGACTGCTTCAAGAAGGATCGCCTTGAACAGGGAATAAGAGAATATCTTTGGAAGAACGATAGAAAATGGTGTATTCTTTCAAAGATGAAGCCATATCCAAATTGTTTAGAAGTCTGATGAAGAAACCTGAGCTAAGACTACCAGATCCAAAGAAACCCGTTGATGTCAACAAGAAGGATCAAGTGAATTATTGCCCATACCATAGATTGCTTGGGCACACTATAGAAGAATGCTTCATCTTTAAGGATTAGCTCTAGAAGAAACTTAAAGAAAGGAATATAACAATCCCAAAAGAATATTTAAAAGAACCTGAAAAGGGTTCCATAAATATGATTTTAACCAAATTAATCCCTCTGATTGATCCATATACTGGAGAAGATGGATAGAGTATGACTTGGGATAAGCTCAAGAGGTTCCTAAAACAAATACAGGATTCATCAAAACAATCTGCCGCATATACCAAAAAAGTCGAATGGAATGATGTTTGGAGAAAATCATCCAATAAAATATTAAATCAAATCTAGAATGCTTCAAAACAAGCCTCCGTTCAAAATCTTCAGTCTGTCAAACCCAAGATGAAGATTTCACAAGGAGATTCGTCATCGTCAAAGACAAAGAAGAAGAAGAACAATACTACAAAGATTGATAGCATGGGGGGTAGGATAGCGGCTGCCTCTACTAGATTGGTTGTCTCAGATTCAGGGAAGAAAATCCTCAAACCTCTGACTTTGTACGATTATCTTTTTGCCCCTCCGGAGTTTTATGAAAATAATGATTGTGATTTTGGCTATGTTTTAACTATTTTTGGTGATAGCTTTGATCTCGATTCCCAAAATAACCCTCAAATCGTAATTGAGTCGAATGAACCTGCTAATAAGATTGAAGAAGACAATGAAAATACCGCTTACGACAACATGGGGAGTGAGGAATCAATTCTCGAGCACCATGGTGCACCGCTTTCCATCAACTTAATTCTTTCTGAAAAAGATGAAACACCAGAAGATTCAATAATTATATCTTCAGAAGAAGAAATTAGATAAGTGAACTTAATGAGCAGGAGAGTGTTACCCTCGAGAACAGCTCAGGCAGATAAAGGAAAACATATATTAACTCAAGAAGAACTACCTCCACCTCAAGCAGTGGAAGAACCACATAACCAAGAGAAAATTGAAGGATCAAACAAAGCTAGCTCAACTTAGGAAGTTATCAACCATATTAAGAATCTATGACACTCTGATCCTATCAAAGGAGATGAGAGAGTCTCTTGTTACAACCTTGCTTGACTTAAAGATTTGTTTAGCCTAGTTGACCAGCACATCCTCAGATAAAGTTTGTTCATTAAAAGAACAGTTTGGGGTAACCTTTACAGATGAAGATTTTCTGCTTGGTATCGCCGACCACAATTGTCCACCCTACATCTCCGTTAACATCGACAGATTTGTGTTATCCAAAGTTTTAGTAGATCTTGGAGCATCACTCAACTTGATAAGTCTACGGACACTGGCCTATTTGGACATCAAAGCCCAAGAGCTTACGATTGATAAAATGATGTTTAGAGGATTCAACAAAAAGGGAGAGAGAGCCCTTGGATCTATTATACTGCTTATGAAGGTTGGAGAACTAGCAACAACCGCTAAATTTCATATCATCAATGTCGAGACCTCTTTTAACGCTCTACTGGGTCGACCATGGATTCACAAACACAATATGGTTTCATCATCCCTACACCAATGCATTAAGTACTACAAAGAAGGACAAGAACATTACATCAAGGGATATTTACAACCATTTTTAGTTCATGAAGTTGACATTCATGAAGATGCCGCCTACTACGCGCCTCCAAAGAAAATTGTCTTCTCTCGCGAAAATATCATAAATAAAAGTGAAGATTCAAAAAAATCACAAAGAGGAAACCATTTAACTCCGCTTCAATGATCTACCACCACTCCTTTACAACAAGTTGGTGGAGGTTCTTTTAGTTCGGGCAGCCGAGGTCATGGCTGGGGACGTGGACGTGGAAGAATCAACTTAATCATTAAACGGACTAGGCTAACCATCAACATTAGTGATGAAGATAGTTCCGAAGATGAAATAATGATGAAAAAAGAAAATAAACCTCAATACGAGATATCCTTAGAAGAAACAAAGAAAAGCGAATATGAGACGATGTATGATCGAATAAACTACTATGTGAATGCTATGACCTTTACTCCAATCCTCCCTCAAACGTTCAAGAGTTTAGAGGTCAAAAAATTTTGTAGTGTTGGTTCAAAGCCGATCAAATTCTAGCAAGATTCTACCTCTACGGATCTTGAAAATCATGTAAACTTGGATGATGTTCCTAACGAATTAATGGAATTGCCTTTTGGTTACTTTTCTCCTTATATACAAAAGGTAATTCAACAAAGATACTTGCCAAAACAAATGCCAAAAGATAAATTTCAACTTTTTGAAAAATTATGGAATATTAAAAGTCGAACTCCCAACTTTGGATCACCCAGAATGAGACTAGGAATGTTGGGCCCATATGTATCAATGTTTACTTTGATTTCTAAGTTTTTTTTAAAAATCTTATATGTATATTTATGTTTATGACTTTATGTAATCCGTGTATTTGAGAAAAATGTTTAGAAACATCTTTGTTTACCTAATGTTGTGAAAAAATTGAGAATTTATTTGATCAAAATTGAAATGGCCAAAATTTTGGAACTGACGCATGATGCGCCAGATTAGCGCCTGATGCGCCGAATTCTAGAGAGCTGGCGCATGATGTGCCAAATCGACGCATGATGCGTCGCGGAGATAAAAATGACTTAAACCTTTTTAAATGGCGGTTTTTGGTTTTTTTTGGCTGGGACACCTTCAAATAACTCCTAAAACTAGACTCCAAGACATATTTTAGG
>NEWO01000885.1:155475-192803 GCA_003013225.1 Phalaenopsis aphrodite
TCTTACCAAATAATCTTGCTTTAGGAGTTAGATTTTCTATTTAGTAATTTATTTGGAATTTATTTCAATTTTGGTAGAATCTTCGATGGCTCCCCACACAAAAAGAGGAAGAATGTCGGGCAAATTTAATGCTCGAAAGTTCATTAATTTCAATGCTCAGCACTATTACAATACACAAATTAAGATTCAGAGATTAATCCAGGAAAAGGTGTTTGCGAACCTGGGAGGCAAGGTTGAAAGGTTGATTCTCGCCAAAAATTTGGAGTCACACTGCTACTTCATTACTATAGCGATCGTCCCGATGGTTCTGGAGTTCTATGCCAACCTAAGGTTCACTACGAAAGATCATATTTTTGTGAGAGGTACAGAAGTTCAGTTTACCTCCGAAAGGATTAATGCAGTATATGGGCTAAGGAATGTCTTCCATGATGAATATGCTACTTTTCTTATCATTGATTCATCACTGGAAGCAATCATTGCCTTTCTGGCTGATGGAAGAGGGGAGTGGAAGATAGAGAATAACAAAATAGTTAACTTCCCTGCTTCCATGTTGACTATTTAGTCCAAAGTATGGCATCACTTCTTCTCTGCCAGACTTTTACCTACAAATCATCTTGCTAATGTTACAAAAAATTGAGCTGTATTGATCTATTGTATTCAGAACAAGAAGACAATAGACGTTGGTGCGCTTATAGTTCATCTCGCTCGAAGTATTGCTGGTAGTGCTACTACTGGAAGCTTGGGATATCCTACCCTAATTTTCACTTTATGTGAACAATCAGGAGTTGAATCCCATAGAATTGAAGAGAGATTACAGCCTCAAAATTCGATTAGGAGGCACATGATTCAAGGAGTAGAATTTTTTGTTGACTCTAGAAGTGGAAGAAGGGATAGGCACTCTACATCTGCTGCAAAGGCTTCTTCTTCTAGTTCTGCTCGTTGAAAGGTATTTTGGACCAACTCATGATTCAACAATATGATATCATTAATTTACCGACTTAGTTGGGCGAGATTAAAGAAAGGAATACATAAAATGATGAATATCAGCAGAGGAGATTTCAACATGATATAAGTTTTTAAAATTCTATGGTTAGACACTTCATGGGTGTACTTAATGTGAACTTTCCTGCTTGCCTTAGCTTTGTTCCTTATGCTCCCATTCATGATGAAGATGAAGAGGCAAGAGAAAAAGAGGAACAAGATGATGATGATGGTGAGGAAGGAGATGAGAACTCATAATTTATACTCATTTTTGACGATATTGCACTTTAAAGAAAGGTTTTTTTCATGTTTTATTGCAGATTGTTGATTTTTAGGACTTGAAGCAAAAAGGATGAAATTTGAATTCAAAATAGACATTTTGAAAAATTGTTTAGCGCCGACGATGCCATTTGAAAGAGAAGACGGATTTAATTAGATGGCCACTGGAGCTGATGGTGCTAGTGTTGGTGCAAACCCTGTTTCTAGAAGATTCAATGAATTTGGACCTTTTTTGAAGAGTTTTTGAATGCACCAATTGCATAACCGACCCTAGGCTCTATTTAGAGCCAAAATTGATAGGAAAAAGCCCCTCTTAGCGACTCTTCGCACTCCTTCACTCGCTCTTGGTCTCTCTTTGCACCCATTTTCCCCCATTGTTCCATTCCACACCATTAGTCATTTATTTTTTTATAGTTTTGAGTTTTTGTGGTGATTTTAAGTTTGAATTACTCTTTAAGGAGTGTTGGAGAGGGAGAGAAGTGAGAGATTTCTTCTTTCTACATTTCCTAAGGGAGGCTACAAGAGATTTTCTTTGAGAAAGAGTTTTAGATAAGTGTTTTTTGTTTATTATTATTGTATGAACTTATTTTTATATATAAAATTTGTGTTTTGTTGTATCTTTCTCATGAAGTCTGAGTAGTTTCCTTTATCTTTCTCTCTACTATGAGATAAGGTGAAATGAAAAGATATTTTGGATGTGCCAATGTTAAAATATAAAATAAATTGTGATGGTTTTTTAACTCCATTCTTAATTTGCTTTTCGAACTGGCCAATTTAATTGTTAAAATATGTTGTGAAACACATGATCCGGAAATTTGTGTATGAGTTCTATAACTGAGTGAGAATCACATTTAAGTCGATGAATGAATATTTCGTTCATGGAATTACGTGCAAATAAATAGGGAAATATACATTATTGTATAATTAGAGATTTTTAGGGTGACAGACTAAAAATCCCCAATTCAATCTTAGAGTTTAAAAACTAAAGCGAGAGTTATCCTTCAGGGGAAAGAAAGTGGGAGCTTTGGAGTGGGAGTCTGTATCCTCCTAGCTAGCCACAGATTTAGGGACAAAACCTGAGATTAGCCAATGATTTTTTAGAACGTTGAATCAGGGTAGAGAATTACAATTGCTCCTATTGGATCAATACAAATTTAAACCAATTATTTCATCTCATTTCACCAAAAACTCATTATAGTGGGAAAGATGCTTTTATATAAAAACACTTCATCACATAAACATAGTTTAGTAGTTACTATTTTAAACTTTGTATTTAAATTTTGCTTGTAGTTAATAATTTAGTTTTGATAGTATCTCAAGCATTCAAAATTAGTGACAATAATTTTGTTTTATTTCTTTGAATTTCTTAGTTAATTTATCATCTCAAATTTAAACCATCATCGTGTGATCAATATTTGGTACTTAAATAGAAAGTCTTATATTACTTAATAACGATACATATGCTTGCGTAGAATCCCAACATTAAGTACTTAACACTATTATTCATAAAATATCATGTCAAGTTTTTGGCACCGTTGTAAAGCAAAGTCAACTTATAAAATTTTACACAATTATATTTCACCGAGATCAATTTTTTGGCACCGTTGCCGGGAAGGTAATAGTAAATTAAATAGATTTAGTAAATTAAGAAATTTAGAGACAAAATACATAATATCAAAAAAATATTAAAAATCAAAAGTCCAAACAAATATATATATATATATATAACTAACTATATTTAAGAGTATTTTTAAGAAAATTTTCTTTGCATATTATATTTATTTAATCGAAATGTTGGATCTGAAGGTTTACTACCTTATGATTCAGAATTAGAACATACTATTAGAAAAAATTGAAAACAACAAAAAGAAATTAACATTTTGAACGAAATGGTGAATAACTTAGATAATCAAATAAATGAAAATTGACAAAGACCTTTAAAAGATTGTGCTAATCCAATAACAGATGAACTTCACTTAACTATTCAAAATATTGATGTTGCTGCTAATTTATTTGAGCTTAAACCTATTATTATCCAAATGGTATAAAATAATTAGTTTGGAGGAACATGCACTGAAGATCCTAACTTACATCTTGCTAGTTTTCTTGAGACTTATGCTCCTTTTAAATATGACGGAGTGTCTAATGATCTTGTTAGACTTAGACTTTTTCCTTTTTCATTAAGTAATAAAGCTAAAGCTTGGCTAAATTTATTAGCACCTGGATCTATTAGAACTTGGGAGAAATATCATAAAAATTCTTGGCTAAATATTTTCCTCCATTGAAAACCGCTAAGCTTAGAAACGATATTGCATCTTTTTGTAAGTTTGAATGGAAATCAATATATGAAGCCTGAGAAAGATTTAAGGAACTCCTTAGAAAATGTTTACACCATGCTTTACTAGATTGGTTAATAATTTAAACTTTTTACAATGGATTAGTAGGATCACTTAAATCTATTCTAGATGTTGCTGCAGGTAGATCACTAATGTCAAAACCTTTTGATAAAGTATACTCTTTAATAGAAGAAATGGCTATAGAGAATTTTTAATGGACCTATGAATAGGTAAATCCTAAGAGAGTAGCTAGTATTCATGACTTTGATGCAACGTCTGTTTTAGCATCTCACATTGTTGCTATATTGAAAAAGATCGATCAAATTGGAGTGAATTATTCTCAAATGCCACTAGTATTAGAGGAAAACTCACTAGAGCAGATAAATGATACTTAATCATCTTATGAAACTTTAAATGCTGTAAAAAATCAAAATAACAATCCTTATTCTAACGATTACAACCCTGGAAGAAAAAATTGCCCTAATTTTAGTTGGAATAATTACAACAATTTAGTGAACACCTCAGGAAATTTAAATAATCAAGGAAATCTTAATTATCAACTTTATTATCCCTATATTTAACTCTAACCCTAACCTACAAGTTAAGAAAAAGAAGTTGACAATGGAAGAAGTAATGTTGAATACGGGAAATCAAATACAAAATCAATGAGTTGCTACAATGAATATTGAAAATCAATTAGAACATATTTCTACTGCACTTAGTAATAGACCTTCAAGAAATCTTCTGAGTACTGTGGAAGTTAATCCAAAAGATCAAAATAAGGAGCAAATTAAAGCTATTCAATTACGAAGTGGAAAAAAAGTTGAAACAAGAATCCAAAGAAAACTGAAGTTGATGAGAAGAATGAAGATATGGAAAGTGACCATAATGAAAATGAACAAACACAAATTTCCCTTAGAAAAACCATTACCTCTGCTTCCTCAATGACTAAAGGAGAAGAATAAAGAGAACAAATTTACAATTTTTTTGAAAATCCTTAAAAAGTTAACGATAAACATTCCTTTCATTGAGACTTCAGAATAAATGCCAAGTTATGTGAAATTTATGAAAGATATACTAAATAAAAAAGGAAGTTTGTAGATCATGAAACTGTTGCACTTAGTGAAGAGTGTAGTGTTATTACTCAAAAAAATCTTCGTGAAAAGTTAAAAGATCCTTGTAGTTTTACTATACCTTATGCAATTGGTGAAAAGTTTTTTAAGAAAAGCCTTATGTGATTTAGGAGCAAGTATCAATCTTATGTCTCTATCAATTTTTAAACTTTTAGATTTATGAGAGATTTTGCCTACTACTATAACTCTTCAGTTAATTGATCGATCAATCACTTATCCTAAAGAAGTTATAGAAGTTGTATTAGTAAAAGTGGATAAATTTATTTTCCCTGTAGTCTTTATGGTATTAGATATGGAGGAAGATAAAGAGATTCTTACTATTTTAGGGAGATCATTTCTTGCAACGGAGAGAGCTGTGATAGATGAGCAAAGAGGAGAATTAATAATGAGAGTTAATGATCAAGAAATAATATTTAATATTGCAAAAGCTATGAAATATCCTACAATAAACAAGGTAATGAATGTTTTAGGATGGAAGTTATTGATTATCTGAGTAATGAGCAATTTAAAAAAGTGTTTGAAGAAAAATTATGGTAAGAAGAATTTAGTGAGAGTGAGAATGAAATAAAAGAAGAAAATTTAGATCATATTCAGGACAAATTTGAAATTTTATATTTGTTGGAAAATGATATAAAAAATTTTATTCCTTCAAATATTAAACCACCTGAACTTGAATTGAAAATATTACCTACAATTTAAAATATGTGTTTTTTGAAGATTCATCTAAATTGCCTATTATTGTATCTTCTGAGTTAATTGAAATTCAAGAACAAAAATTAATATAAATGTTCAAAAGATACAAAAGGCTTTTGGGTGGACTTTAGTAGATATTAAAGGAATTAGTCCTTCAATTTATATGCACGAAATTTTATTAGATGATCAATACAAACCTAAAGTTGATCCTCAGAGGAGAATAAACCCAATAATGAAAGAAGTTGTTAAAAAAGATATTTTAAAATGGTTAGATGATAGAATTATATATCCTATTTTAGATAGTGCTTGGATTAGCCCAATTCACTGTGTTCCAAAGAAAGGAGGAGTGACCGTTCAAGTAAATGAAAAAAATGAATTAATTCTAGTAAGACAAGTTACAGGTTGGAAAATTTCTATAGACCATAGAAAATTAAGTATGGCCACCAGGAAAGATCACTTTCCTTTACCCTTTCTAGAACAAATGTTAGATAGATTGGCTTGAAACAAATATTACTGCTTTTCAGATGGGTATACTGGTTGTCATCAAATTCTAATTGCTCTTATAGATCAAAAGAAAGCAACATTTACAAGCCCTTATGGAACATTTGCTTCTCGTAGAATGTCTTTTGGACTATGAAATGCACCTGCAGCATTTCAAAGATGTATTATGTCAATATTTAGTAATTTGATTGAACATGCAATGAAAGTATTTATGGGTGATTTCTCTGTATTTCAAACTTCATTTGAATTATGTCAAAATAATTTAGAAAGATTTGTAGAATTATGTGAAAAAACAACCTAGTACTAAATTGGGAAAAATGTCAATTTATGGTTGTAGGAGGAATTGTACTTCGGCATAAAATTTCTAAAAATGGCATGGAAGTAGATCCTGCAAAAATTCAAGCTATTGAAAAATTACCACCATCGACTATGGTTAGAGGGTAAGAAGTTTTTTAGGACATGCTTTTTCTACATACATTATATAAAAAAATTTCAAAAATAACAAAGCCATTACGCCAACTTTTAGAAAAAGATACCAAATTTGATTTTAATGAGGAATGCATAAAAGCATTTGAATTATTGAAAGAAAAGTTAATCATTGCAAGTATAACAATACCACCTGATTGGGAGAAACCATTTGAAATAGTGTGCGATGCTAGTGATTATGCTATTGGAGTTGTTTTAGGACAAAGGCACAATAAAGTTTTTAAAGTAATATATTATGCTAGTAAAACTCTAAATGATACGCAAATTAATTACACTCTTACTAAAAGAGAGTTTTTAGCTATTGTCAATGGCTTTGATAAATTTAGACCTTACGTAATTGGAACCAAATGTATAATGCATACAGATCATTCTGCTATCAAATACTTAATGTAAAAAAAGGATGTTAAACCAAGATTAATTATATGGATACCTCTATTGAAAGAGTTTGATTTTGTTGTAGTTGATAGAAAGGGAAATGATAATCAAATAGCTGATCATTTATCCAAACTAAAAAAATAAATGTTAACTAATTTTGTAAATGTAATTTTAGAATATTTTCCTGATGAACAACTATATAATATTGATGAAATAAATACACCATGGCATGCTGATATAGTAAACTATATTGTAAGTGATATTTTACAACCCGATATTAAGAATCAAAAAAATTTATATATGATTCAAAATTCTATTTTTGGGATGACCCATATTTATAGAAACAATGTAAAGATTTAATTATTAGAAGGTGTGTGCCTTATGAGAAACTCAACAAATAATTGAAGGAAGTCATGATTCTGAATTTGGAGTACATTTTGGAACAATTAGAACTGCATATAAAATTTTACAGACAGGATTTTATTGGGCTACTCTTTTTAGAGATGTTAATGAATATGTTAAAACATGTGATCAATGTCAGCAAGAAGGAAATATTTCTAAAAGAAGTGAAATGCCTCTAAATTGCACATTGGAAGTTGAAATTTTTGATGTGTGGGGATTATATTTTATGGGACCATTTATGCCTTCATTTGGAAACTTTCATATATTAATTGATGTTGATTATATGTCCAAATGGGTTGAAGTTGTTGTTGTACCTAAATGTGATGCTCAGAGTGTTTTTAAGTTTTTCAATAAAAATATTTTTATAAGATATGGAATGCCGAGAGTAATTATTATTGATGGAGGATCCCATTTTAGGAATAAGAGAATCAAGAAATTGATTAAAAAATATAATATTATGCATTCATTCTCTACTGCTTATCATCCTCAGATGAGTGTTCTAGCAAAAATATCAAATCGTTAAACAAAATTAGAAAAAATTTGTAAATCCTTATAAATTAGATTGGTTTGCTAGATTAGATACTACATTATGGGCATACATAATTGCTTATAACTCCTATAGGAATGTCCCCATATAGACTTATTTTCAGAAAAATATGTCACTTACTAGTAGAATTGGAGCATAAAGCGTTTTGGGCTATTAAAGAATTTAATTTTAATCTAAAAGATGATGGTAAGAAAAGATTATTGCAGCTCAATAACCTTGAGGAGATTACAAATAAAGCATATGTTAAAGCAAAAATCTATAAAGAGAAAATGAAAATATGGCATGACTGAAAGATTATTAAAAGGAAGTTCGAACTTGAACAAGAAGTTTTATTATATAATATAAAATTGAGATTATTTCTAGGAAAATTGAAATTTAGATGGTTAGGATCATTTAAATTGATTAAAATCTATCATTATGGAACGGTTGTTAATAAAGATCCTAAAATTGGAAAGATATTTAAAGTTAATGGGCATAAATTGAAACATTATTATTAAGGACACATACTAAAATTTAAAGAAGTTTTGATGTTAAGTTATCCTGACTAAACAATGGTACGTCGGACTGACGGCGTTAAACCAAGTGCTTTGTAGGAGGCAACCTATATATAAATTTATATATCTATATATTATTATTTTGTTTAATAAGTGTATCTATATATTAGGAAATAATAAGATTTTTGAATCCTACACAATTTTATATATCATAAATTATGACAAATATTGGTATTGAAAGAAAATTTGTGATCAATTTGAACAAAAAAAATAAAAGATACGATTTTGGCCTCTGGCACCTATGACGCCCACTAAATGGACCATGGTGCCAACAATGCCATCAGAAGCGCCAACAATGTTCTGAGCAGTTTCGCTCATCCAGAGTGAATTTGGCAGACTTTAATGGTATTTCGCTCCTAAATAATCACCGAGAGGTCTTTTTAAAGGCCTAAAACAACCAGAAACTTCCTAATTTTGAATTCTATGGCTTCCAATTCCAGAAATATTTCAAGGTATGGAGCTTTCAATAAAAGAAAGTTTATCAGTTTTGAAGCGCAGAGATTATACGTCAAAGTCATTTAAAAAAGAGACTTATCAAGGAGAGAGGCTTTGTTAATCATGTATTGAGTAATCCAAGTTCACAAATTGAGAAAATCATTGTGCAAAGCCGTTGGGAAGTTTTGTGCTACACTATTGCTGCAATTGTTGTACCAATGGTAAAGGAATTCTATTCAAACTTACATAGAATTACCCAAAGAGTCATCTTCATTTAATTAAATAAGTTGGACACTCTACTATTTTAAAATTCTTATGTATTTAATGTGATTTTGTGGATTTGATTTACTTTACTTTGCTTTAGAACTCTATTGACTTTGATTGCGTGTACAGTTTTGTGTCAGTGTTCTAGTGTTCTGGTTTGATTTCAACGCTGAATTATAATTTAGTTTGTTTTAAGGATGTGAAAGTTTGATTAGAAAACTGTATTTGATTTTAATATATAAAGGTTAGGTTTGTAATGTTTGTGAATTATTTTTAGATGAAAATTTGTGTTCAAAATAACTAAACAGACTTTGGAGTAAATTGAAAGAAAATTGAAATTTGCAAAAATAGAAAAATGAATTTTTTGGCCACTGACGCTGACAGTGCCCTCGAACACTAAAACTACCCAAACACCTTAAAAATTTTTCATTTGCACAATAAAACACCATTTTTGACCTTTAGTAACCCTCAACCTCCATTTTTGCACCTAGGCCTTGCTATTACTTGGATTTGAGGCGATTTAATGCAAATGAAGTTTGGATTTCATCTTCTCTTGGTAAGAGCTATACTTTAAACTCAAAATTTTTTATTTTCACCAAAGATTATCTTACATTACTGAGATCCAAAATTTTGAACTTTTTTGGAAGATTTTAAGAAAATCCTTTGGTGAAGAACTCTTACTTAGTATATTTATGTTTAAAACGTTCCATATTGTAATTTTTAGAATTTTTTGGAATTTATTTGGAATTTATTTGGATTTTATCAAATTTTATTAGATTTACCATGGCACCAAGAATGAGCAAAGGAAAGAGAAATGTAGATTTTGATGATCCAAAGTTTGTCAATTATAAGGCCAACATTTGCTTCAATAGTCTACTTACAACTAGAAAAGTGATTCCAGATCGAGGATTTAAAAATCCAGGTGAAGAAGTTGAAAGATTAATCAAGCTTGGCATTGGAAGAATTTTTGTTACTTTACTACCAAGGCTATTATTGGTGTAGTGATGGAGTTACTATGCCAATTTTAAGGAGACTTCTTAAGACTATGTGTTTGTTCATGGGAAATTGTTGGAGTTTACTCCAAGAAAAATTAATGACTTTTATCAGTTAGAAGATGTGTATAGTTGTCAGTACAATTTGTTTTCTGCTACGAATGAGGCCTTAGGTGAAGTTATTTCTTTTCTTACTGATGGGAAAAGAGCCTGGAAGGTGAAGAATGGTGTTAAGGTAAACTTTCCTCTTTCTATGTTAAATGTAGTATCTAAGGCCTGACACTACTTTATTTCTGGAAGAATGATACCAAAAAATCATCATAGTGAGGTTACAAAGGATAGATCCATCTTTAACTTCTTTATCCAGCAGATGAGAAGGATTGATGTTGGTTTTATTATTAATAGAAACACTCAATCTATTACTATTAGAGAGACTACTGGTGGTTTAGCACACCCTGCACTGATCTTCACACTATGTGAATTGGTAAGAGTTGATTTTAGAGTTGATGAGGAGAGGATTTAACCCCTAAAACCTATTGAGACTGCCGATATAAAGATTTATGAATCTCATGTTATACGGAGATCTAGAAGTAGGACCAGGGATATTCCTTCTACTACAAGTACTACTTCTACCACCCCTGCTAAGCAAGAACTTATGCAGCAGATGATGATCCAACAGGGAGATATCTTGAGAATGGAAAGTAGAATGGAAAATATGGAGGCCAGGAATGCACACAATGATGATTTGATATGACAAAAGTTTGAATATGATGATGTAGTGTTCAAATACATGAGGGGTGATCACTTAGTTTTGTTTCCTACTCACTCTATTTTTACACCATATCAGCAGTAAAATCTGGATGTGGAAGAAGAAGAAGATGATGATGATGATGATTGGTGATGCTTTAGTTAGATTTTTGTTTAGTTTATGTTTGGTTGTACTTTATTGTTGAGACTGTTTATTTTTAGATTGTGATACTTTAGTTTAAATATTATGTTGAATTGTGAACTGTAGATTTATGAGACTATTTTTACATTGGCAAACATTTTAGAACTGTTGTTAGATTTTAGTACTTTGCTGGTTGTATTTGTAATGAACTCTTTCTAAGCAAATTTTTATATGTACTATGTGCATTTAATGTTTTAAGTCCAGTAGCTTTTCATATTAGCACCTCCAATATTACAGAGTTAAATTTCAAAATCAGAACCTTCAACAGGTAAGTTTTTTTCTTTATGTATTAAAAGTTTTCTTTCACCCTTTATTTTTTTGTTTTTCATACAAAATCTTTTAAAAATTTAAGTTTGGTGGGGAGAAAAAATTCCTTTTTAAAGAAAAAAAACTTAATTTTATTTGTACTCAATTAATTATATTTCCAAAATACTTTAAAATTTAACATCACCTTTGGTATTAGAAGGTAACTTTAGATAGCCTTATTTGTGTTTCTAAATATAAAGTAAACTTAAGTAAAAATTTTCAATAATAAAGGTTAATTTTAGAGATTAAGATATTTGGTGTGATATAATAAGACTATGTTTTTCGATTCTAAGTAAAAGAATTTGTATTTTTGAAGTATTAAAAATCTTAGGGGTTCATGTAAGAAGAAAAAATAAACTTTATGAAAAATCTTTGAAGCTACTATAAATTTAAAAAGTGAAGAAATGTGAAAAGTTTTTAACTTTAAGAAGAGGATAGTGAAGTTCAAAATCATTAAAGAGTATCTAGATATAGTAATCCTCACACTAAAAAAGGAAGAAAAAGAGAGGAGAGAAAAAAAAAGAAAAAGGATTGAAAATGATCCTGAAGAAGAAAAGAAAAGAAAAAGATGTGAGGAGAAGCTTGAGGAGATGCCTAATTAAAAATTGACTTCACTTGAATTAACTTAAGAAAAAAGCCTTGGCTTCTTTTTCTAAACATATATTTCAACATTAGCATATTTACAAGTAAGGTTTCATGAAGTTCTTTTTCATATGGATATTCTAAGTGGCATTAATATGAATAATTTGCAATTTTCCTTGAAAAGAATAGAGAATAAAAAATCTTAAACTTGATTGCTAGACATTCAAATATCTTTAGTATTAACTGGAGTTATTTTACATTTTTCTTAAGTTATACTATTGTATCTAATGGACAACAATATAGAAATCTAGAAGTTAAAATCTTTTTCATGAGTCATATTTTTATGTAGAAAAAGAGTTACTTAAAGACAAGTAACATTTAATTTTGAGGGATTTTGATACACCAAAAATATATGCATTTTACTCATTTTTGGCAATATTGCACTTTAAAGGAATGTATTTTTCATGTTTTATTGCAGGTTGTTGATTTTTAGGACTTGGAGCAAAAAGGATGAAATTTGGAGTCAAAATGGAGATTTTGAAAAAATTTTCAGCGCTGAAAGCGTCGTTTGACAGAGAAGACTAATTAAATTAGATGACCTTTGACGCCGACGGCGCCAGTGTTGGTGCAGACCCTGTTTCTAGAAGATTCAATGAATTGGACGCTTTTGAAGGGGGTCTTGGATGCACGTATTAGAGAACTGACCCTAGGCTCTATTTAGAGCCGAAATCGATCAGAAAAGGCCCCCCTTCACCACTCTTCACACTCCTCCGCTCACTCGTGGTCTCTTTTTGACCCCATTTGCTCTCATTGTTCCATTCCACACCATTATTCATTTATTTTCTTTATAGTTTTAAATTTTTGTGGTGAGTTTAAGTGTTAATTACTCTCTAAGAAGTGTTGGAGAGGGAGAGAAGCGAGAGATTTCTTCTTTCTACATTTCCTAAGAGAGGCTACAAGAGTTTTGCTTTGAGAAAGAGTTTCAGATAAGTGTTGTTTGTTTGTTACTGTAGTATGAACTTCCTTTTATATATGAAACTTGTATTTTTTTGTATCTTACTCATGAAGTCTGATTTGTTTCCTTTATTTTCTTTCTACTCTGAGATATAGTGAAATGAAGGGATATTTTGGTTGTGTCAATATTAAAATATAAAATAAATTGTGATGGTTTTTCAACTCTGTTCTTAATTTTCTTTTCGATCTGACTAATTGAATTGTTAAAATCTATTGTGAAAGATATGATTCTGGAAATGGAGTATGAGTTCTACAACAGAGTGAGAATCACATTTAAGTCCATGAAGGGGTATTTCATTCATGGAGTTAAGTGCAAATAAATAGGGAAATATACATTGTTGGGTGTATAATTAGAGATTTCTTGGGTGACAGACTAAAAATCCCCAATTCAATCTTAGAGTTTAGGAACTAAAGTGAGAGTTAGCCTTCAGGAGAAGGGAAGTGAGAGCTCTGGAGTGGGAGCCAATATCCTCCTAGCCTAGCCATAGATTTAGGGACTAAACCTGAGATTAGCCAATGATTTTCTATAACACTGAATTAGGGTAGAGAATTACAATTTCTCTTATTTGGCACAATACAAATTTAAACCAATTATTTCATCTCATTTTAGCAAAAACTCATTGTAATGGTAAAGTTGTTTTTTCATATAAAAAAATTTCATCACATAAACATAGTTTAGTAGTTACTCTTTTAAACTCTATATTTAAACTCTACTAGTAGGTAATAATTTGTTTTGATAGTATCTAAAACATTTAAAATTAGTGACAGTAATTTTGTTTTATTTCTGTGAATTTTCTGGTTAATTTATCATCTCAAATTTAAACCTTCCTCGTTGGATTGATATTTGGGACTTAAATAGAATGTCTTTTATTACTTGATAATGATATGTATACTTGCGTAGAATCCCATAATTAAGTGTTTAACATTGTTATTCATAATATACCACATTACGTTTTTGGCACCGTTGTAAAGCAGGTCAACTTATAAAATTTTACACAACTATATTTTACCGGGATCATGCTGCACTTTTATTTGAGACTTATTAGAATTAAGATTTTTATGTTGTGTTGTGGACCTGTAATTTGTAATAGTAATAATAGACTTTTTACTTTTTTGTTTTAGTTTTAGTATTTTCACTTTGAGCATGTTTAATTTTTAATATTTTTAGTTTTTTTTTTTCAGTTTTAGTATTTTTGTTTTAATTCCCAACAAATTCTTTATAATATATTATGTTTTATTTAATGCTTAAAAGCCTATATGTAGTTTTATAGTTAGCACCTGCAGTGTAGAGAACCAATTTCATCTTCAAAAATCCTCTACAAGTTAGTTTTTATTTTCATGCATTTACTGTTTACCTTCACCAACTAAAATTTTGTACTAAAATATTTCTAAAATCATTCAAAATTTTAAGTTTGGGGGGAAAGAAAAGTTTCATTTGAAATGGAGAAAAGTAAATTTTATTTGTCCTTAAGTAACTATATTTTTTAAAAATTAATTTAACATGGCCTGTGATATCAAGATTTAACATTAAATGACCATACTTATGTTTATAAATATTATAGTAAATTTAGGTCAAAGGTTTTTAATAATAAAGGTCAATTCTAAAGTTGAAGATATCTGGTATGATAGGATAAGACAATGTTTTTCTATTTTAAGTAAAGGAAAATAGTATTTTTTAAGTATTAAGAATTTTAGAGTTCCACATAAGAAGAAAGGAATGAGGCTTCATGAAAAATCATAAACTAGTATGACCTTATTAAGTAAGGAGAGGTGTGAAGTTTTAACTTTAAGAAGAGAATAGTGATGTTTGGGGGATTTTCATACACCAAAAAATATACTATTTTAAGTAGCATTTTTATGCCTATTTTTTGTGATATTGCCCTTTAAAGAAAGGTATTTTTGTGTTTTTGTTGCAGATATACCATTTTTAGATATTTGGAGCAAAAGAGATAAAATGAGCAAAATTTGGAGCAAAAATGGCAAAATGAGCAAAATTTGGAGCAAAAACAACCAATTTTGGGGTTTGGCGCATGATGCGCGAAAATTCAGAGCGCTGGCGCATGATGCGCAAGCTATGATTTTTTCAAATTAAGGCGGTTCGAGATGAATTTTCAAAGGGACACTTGTTCTAAACACCCTATGGAGTGATTCAATGCATCTAAACACTTTGGAGGTTTTTAATTTGAAGGGATTTGACTCTTTGATAAAAGAGACACATCTTTTGAATTCAAAGGTTTTACTTTCAAATTTTAGAGAAAAATTGAAATTTGTTTCAGAGGAGGCAGCCTAAAATAAAAATCAAGTTGGGGAAGAACTTCAAAGGGGGGGGCAAAAAAAGAGAGGTGGCGAGAGAACCAAGAGGGAGAGATAGAGAGAGAAAGTCGAGGGCTTAGAGATTACCTTCTAGGGTTGTAAGAGGACAGTGAAGGTGAGAGATTTCTTCTTCATTACACTTCTAAAGAGAATTGAGAGTTTTTGTAACGAGAGAAAGGCTTGGAGAGAACTTCTAGGGATTTGCTTATGAAGGATTGTGAGATAAGTTGTATTTTTCATTTCTTTTGTTTGTAAACTTTTTTTATATATGAAATCTGGGTTTTATCGTATCCTTCTCATGAATTCTGATTAGTCTTCTTTATCTTTCTCCCTACTTTAAAGAAATGGTTTTGTGAAGAATTGATTTTATTTTCTACGATTTTAAATGTAGATAATTTGTGATGATTTAAACTTTGACCTTCATTTACTTTTTGATCTGGTCAATTGAATTGTTAAAATGTGTTAAGAAATATATGTTCTAAAAAGGGGATATGATTTCTACAACAAAGAGAGAATCACATTTAATTTCATTGGAAAGTATGTCACTCATGGGATTGGGTGCAAATAAATAGGGAAATATACTTCGTTGGATGTAGAATTAGAAGATTTTAAGGTGACAAATTAGAATTCCCAATTTGGTTCAGTTGATTGGAAACTAATGCAAACATGTTAGCTCTTATGTGATTTAATAGTGTGAGCTCTAGAGTGACAGCTGGTATCCTCCCAGCCTAACCACGAAATTAAGGACCAAACTCTGGATCAGTCAATGTTTTTTATAGCGCTTGGAAGAGGGTAAAAAATAGGATTGCACCTGTTTGGCACAAAATAATTTTTAAATATATTTTTCAAATGATTTCAATTTCTTCACGGGCCATATTTTCATTGTAAAGGGGAAAAGTGTTTTTCCATACTTGAACTTTTCATCATGAAAAACCTTTATTTTATTTAGGTAATTTTACTTTTGAAAGTTCAGTAACTAGTTTAACTTAACTGTTATAGTAGTACATCTACATATTTAGTAGCATTTCACTTGAGTATTTTAACTTCAAACCTCGTACTTTACTTTATTTTTATTTTTATTTTAATTTAAGAGTAGAATGATAATAGCTAAGTTATATATATTTCCAGCTTCCTTGTGGGATCGATATCTAGGACTCCATTAGAGCCCTGTATTACTTGAACGAAACATATACTTGTGTTATATGTAGAAGGGAATTGAGATTTTAACAGAAATTTTAAAGATAACTTAATTTCATTAAAGTTACATTATTTTTTGGGTTACATTTCATATTAATTATTAATTTAATCCCAAGTTTTTGCGCATTACCACTCAAAAGCTTAGACGTTACAAGCTTTCTCATAAGATTACCCTTATTTCAAAAGTTAACTCATTGTAATATTTGATGACCCAAACAACACTTTCCGGATGTCTAGTAAGATGGTCAATGATTTTATTGCTATTCGATATAACTTTTATTCTCCTCCACGCTATGAATGGACAGATTTTATTATATTTTATCCCAACGCACCCACTTCCAGTCGGGTCCCCTCTTAATGAGGAGTTACCAGATAAACAGGTGTTACAAATGGAATTCTCGGGTGGGCAACACTGTTAAATGTACTTTGATGGGGCTTCGTCAGCCAGAAAATATAAGGGATCAGGAATAGCAAAAATCGGGAAAAGCAAGAATTGGTCTAATTGTTGAGATTCTCTTATCACCTAACAGAGCTGTGCACTAACAATGAAGTAGAATATGAAGCATTGATCACCGAGTTAGAGTTGGCAATCTCGAATGGATATCGCCATCTGTGGCGACTCACAACTTGTCATCCAATAAGTTTTCGGACATTACAAGTTTTTGAAGCCAAGGTTAGCAGAATACCACTGTTACGCAATGAAGCTACTTGAACAGATCCCTAGTGTGACTCTATTCTGAATTCTTTGAGGAGATAATACCTACATCAATCCTTTAACAAAACTTGCAAAAGAATTGGCGTATCCCCTGGAGGATTCCATTGATATTACAGTTCAAGGATGATGAGTTTTGTCTCGGATCGATGTCGATAATTTACATAAACTCAAAAAAGAAGAAGGAATGATGATTGCAGTTGTTGGCATCAATGAAGATTGGCATAAGCCATTAATAGAATATTTGCAAACTAGAAAACTTTCAGAAGAAAAGTCTCAGGCATACCACATCACAAGAAGGACTATGTCATATGCAAGAGTGGGTGATGTTCTTTACAGAAGATCATTTGATTTGATGTGGTTGCGGTGTTTGAGCATAGTTGAAGCACAAAATATTGTTAAGGAAGTGCATGTCAGATTGTGTGGTACTCACCAGTCAGGGCCAAAAATGAAGATGAAGATTAAAATACTATGATACTATTGGCTAGCAATGATGTTCGATTGCATGGACACAGCCAGAAGGTGTCACCTTTGCAAAGTGCATGGGGTGGTCTTACACTAACCTATGAATGTGCTACAGCCAACCGTTGCCTCGTGGCCATTTAAATATTGGGGAACGAACATAATAGGTTCGATAGACCCACCATCCTCTAAGGGACACAAATTCATTCTTGCCACTACAGATTACTTCTCAAAGTTGGCAAAGGTAGTGTTGTTATGAGAGGTTATAACACAACACGTCCTTCAATTTTTCAAGAGCCAAGTTGTCTACTATTTTGATGTATTGCGCAGAGTGATTTTTGACAACGAGACAGCCTTCAAGAGCACAAGGATCAACAAATTCATCAAAAGAAATGGGATGGAGTGGAGGTACTCTACGATCTACTATCCTAGGGAAAATGCCCTGGTCAAGGCCGTCAACAAAACACTGGCTTAGATTTTGAAGAAGATACTGGATGAAAACAAAATATATTGCCATAATAAATTATTGGAAGCCTCGTGGGCCTACTGAATGATGTTCAGAACTCCTACTCATTGTACACCTTACGCGCTTGTGTATTGGTCTGAGGCCATACTGTCACTGGAAGTTCTGACACTATATCTCAAATTCACCATCGCTAACCAAATTACAGCAAAAAAACTGCAAAGCTCAGACTTGAAGAATTAGAATGTCTTGAGGTAAGGAAACTAGAAGCGCAGCAGAATTTGGAACTTTACCAAGCGAGGATGGTACAAGCTCATGACAAATTAGTCCACCCAAGGACATTCAAAGTGGGTGACCTTGTTCTTGCTCTCAAAAGTCCTATTATTGCACGTTGCAAGATAGGTGGAAAATTTGAATCAACTTGAGAGGGAGCATTTGTCATAAAAAAGGTGTATTCATGAGGAGCCTACCAGCTGGTGGATTTCTGAGGCGAAAGACCTATGTTGTCAATCAATGGTCGATATTTGAAGACATACTATACAACTTGACATTGCTTGAAATTAACTTTTTTTTTGAAATCTTGATTGTTCTGGGTTATTTATTTTGCCAAGCGTCTGTAACTGGGTCCAAAATTTTGTTAAAAATTAACCTCAATAAAATGAAAAATTTTGAAGTTGCATACTTTGATGTTCTCCTTTCTACTTTTAAATTTGAGATTCTATATATATATATATATATATATATATATATATATAATGTTCGCACCCTTACAAACGAAAGTTTTGCCTAATAAATGTTATTTTTTGTTCTTATTCCTACTAAATTTCAGCACACTGATGTTTTTTCTATCGATGTTAAAAAAATGTCAGGACACAAGCTGATTTTTGCTTTCAAAAAAGGCATGAATCTCATGCTTAATGAAGAAAGGGCATCTCAGGGTGGCATCATAGACTTCGACTTGGACTTCAGTCATGTTGATGTGGACTATGAGGGTCCCCTAATGAACGTGGTCAGTCATTGAGAAAAAGGACTACCGTCGGTGTTAAAGTTTAGCACTAAAGAGGATTTCTAGCTAAAAAGGAAGAAAGTAATAGCACAACAAAACCAGATGGAAAGGACTAATCACTTGTCTTCAATGAAAACTACGCCAATAGGACATCCTGTTATTGCTGATGATGAGAGATTGCCAGATGCATCATTAAGAAGAACTCAACGTAGAAATACCAACTGTCGATAATAAAGAGCTTTCTTATGTGAAGATAGAAGATGCCTAAAAGAGGCAAAAAACTTACTTACCCCAACTGAAGGGAAAATCTATGACCCTTGCATGAGAGAGACTTCCTCCAGTTTGCCTGCCACAGAGGATGAGTCCAAGTTTGCTATAGAGCCTACGTTACTAGCAATTTCAAATGAACTTTGTGAGGGTGTTATCATTAGGATATATTTAAAAACTTAACTTTACTTGTCCTTTGTAGCCTATATTTAATTTGATATTACTTTATAAATGACATGTGGTGCGTGGTGTTATCATTAGGATAGCAAACCTTTGATTTTTAGGAATGATATAGAAGAACTTAGTAGATAAGTTGGTAAAAATAAACTAAAGCTGAAATATTTAGTATAAAAAATAAGTAAATGATTTTACTATTTATAGTAAGAAAAATTAAATTTTTGAAAAAATTAAATATTTTTAGAATAATACTTTATAAAGAATTTAGATTCTATGAAAAATCTTTTTCAAAAACTAGTACTAGATTTTAAGTTAAGGAAAGAAAATAAGTTTTTACCTTTAGAAAAGGGATAGTAAAATTTAAAATAATTAAAGACCTATCTAGATATAGTAATCCCCACCTAAAAAAGGTAAGGATTAAAAAGATCCCGAAAAGAAAAAGAAAAGGAAAAATAAAATTAAACAGAAAAAAAGAAAGAGAAGAAAAGAAAAGTATGAAAAAGGGGGAGAAGCTTGAGGAAAAGGACCTAACTAAAAAAATCAATTTCACTTAAATCTTTATAAGTAAGACAAATATTTGTTTAATATATTAAAAAATTAGTAGAAATTATTTTCAATATAGATGTCATAAATTCTAAAATTAATAATTTTCTAAAAATTTAAAGTTTGGGGAAATATCAAATATATCTTAATTAAATAGAAAATCAGTATTCCTAAATTTAATACTAAATGTTCTGATACCTTAGAGATCATTTGCTTTACTAAAAAATCTTCTAAGTTGGACTATAACTTTTTTAAAACAAACTTTTAGTTATCTAAAAAGTAAACCCACCACTATAGGTTAACAATTTTGGTTTTTAAAGTTATAATGTTACTTGAGCACAAGTAACATTTAAGTTTGGGGGTATTGACACGACTCAAAATTACTTATTTTTAACATACGTTTTATGCTCAAATTTTTAGATAAATTTATGATATTGTACGTTAAAGGAAGGTATTTTACATGTTCTTCATTCGAGGTATAAGAAATAAAGTTTGGGAGAAAATAGAGTAAAATTCGTGAATTTGGAGTCAAAACATGGAAGAAAATTTTGACCTAGCACATCTCGATATGTCTTTTTAGGCTTAATCTGCCTTACATTTATCACATATTTTTAAATAAAATTGCACTTTAAAGAAAGATTATTTTCATGCTTATTTTTTAGGTATAACAATTTGTTAGCAAAATAGAATTGAAACTGGGTAAAACATAGTTGAAATGGAGTGAAATGGGGCCAAACAGTGAAGCTGCTTGCAGGGTGGCGTCTAGGAACTAATGACAAAGAGAAAATAGTGCCTAGGCACCAAAAACTATCCAGGGGCACCTTATGGACAACTTTTGGTGGTTCTAGGTTGTTTTGGAAGGTTCTAAATGGCTATGCATGCCCCAATGAGTCATGCAATGAATCTAGGCATCTAAAATTTTAGAGATGTATCTTTTGGAGTTAAGAGGTGTGTCTCTAGGAGGGAAGATGTGTGTCTCTTAGGAAAAAAGAGGTGTTTGGCTTCTTTTTAAATAGAGGAGTTGGTTCCTCTCATGAGAGGTAATTAGGGGTGTTTTAGGTGGAGTTTTAAAAGAATTTTAGAGAGAGTATATTGTGAGTTTATGGAGATGTAGATTTGTATATTTTATGGAGAGATTGGTAAGGTATTTTGATAGACATGAGTAAGGAAGTATGAGCGGCGCATGGATCGTTCAGAAGACTTTGTTGAAGAGTTTTTTTATCTTCCTTACAAAAGAAAAATGTTAAGTATTGTGTTCATCATTATCTTGTAATTTTTGTAAACACTTTCTAGTGGATTTTTTTTAATTTAGATGAAGTTTTTTGTTGTGTTTTATTCATGCTGTGTAAGTATTTTTCTTTACTCTTTTCTTTTAATATAAATTAGTGGCACATGTAGGAAAATTTTTTCTATGTTAGAATTATTTTTATTTTCATATGATGAGTAATATCTCCTTTGCTTCATTGACATAACTTAAGTGGCAATAGGTTATGTTAAAATCTGTTTAAGTGAAACTAAGACTCGAGAGAGCAGTGATCTCGCAACTATAGTGCACTCACATTGTCAGGTTGGCTACTGCAAAAGAGTTTAAACGGCAATGCAACGTTAAATAAAACTCATGATCTCTTTCTATTATAAGCTTCTAGGAGACATGTAGTTGCATAAAACTAATAGAATACTAAGCGTACCTATATGCTCGAAAAAGGGTAGGTAGACACATGTTCCTTGTTAGCGCATAGTTTATTACATAATTCTATCAATTCATTTACTCCTTATGCCATTATTTTCATTTAATTTTCCTATGATATGATTTGGATAAATATTTTTGAATGCATGATAGAATTATTTTTATTATTAATCTGATGGTTTTCACTTGAACTTCATTTACATTGAAACTTCAGCCTGTTGAAATGTTGAAATTTATTGTAATTGCATTAAGATCCGGGTGGGTGGTGTAACTCTCAACTGAGTAGAGCTACATTTCACTTAGGAAAGATTCATGGTGATCATCCAAGTGGGGGTGCAAATATATGGGGAGATAAGATTGGATGAGCATATAATTGATTTTTCTAGGGTGATGGGCTCGATTCTTTTATCAATTTGGTCTAGAGTTGGAACTAAGGGTCATTGGTAGGTCCTATAGAGAGGGCACATTGGATAAATTAGAGGTGGGAGGCTAGAACCTACCCAACACTACTATGCATGCCAACACCAACTTTGGATTAGCCAATGCTCTCTATGCTTGAAACGGGTAAAGAAAGGGTATGCTGCAATTTATCATTACTACATTAAATTCTATGCATTTTATTCATTCACATTTTCTATGTCGTTACACTTATGAATGGTAGTGTTTACATCTCATAATTCACCAAACCAATTTATCCATATAAGTTATCTTTAGAATTAATATTTGCATTTAGGAAAAGTTGTTATCCTTACATTTAATATTTTTATTTAAGAGCAGTTGTTAGCTAAAACATCATCTTAGTTGACCTTTTAAACTAAGACCTGATAGTAGTAAACTAGGATTTTGCCTTAATGCTTTCTTACCTCGCTAATACGTGGGATTGATACTAGTGTCTTTAAATAAAACCCTATATTACATGAAACGATACATATACTTGTGCAGTACCCCTACTGTGTAAACTATAAATAAAATATTGCATTCATTTTGTACACTAGCCACTTAATTAAGTTGGGTCAAGTTTTTTGTCAGAAAACATATATAAAAACTAAGTAATTGCAGATCAGGTCAAGTTCTTTGTGTCGTTGTCGAGGAGTGCTACAGTAAGAACTTTAGGAGAATTTTAGTTGAACTTAGAATACTTAAATTTGAAAATTATAGTGCTATTATCTAATGTGTTTAACATTAGTATGTCTTTTTAATTAAAAAAAAATAAAAAAAATTAATAGGCCAAAAATATTGTTTATTATTTAGCGTGCTTGATATCTATCATATTAATTAAGTCTCTAGATTTGTTTGCATTGTACTGGAACTGTAGGCCTTGAATTGTACGACTCAAAAGTAAAGAGAACTATTAGGAGGATTAGGAAACATAAAAGATCTTCAAAAGCCATTGTAGAAATGATGAATTTTTATGAAGATGATATAGTGAATATCTTAACTTCTCATATTGCAAATATTTCAAGAAAATTAGATCATTACGCAATGTGTCAAACATGAACCCCTAGTCCTTCAAGAAAATTAATTTGTACAAATGGTTGACACTAAATGTTTTGAAAACATCAATGAGATAGATTATCACTCAAACAATCATTTTTTCAATTACAACAACCCAACATTAACTGGAATAACATTAAAAAAAAGGAAACCAATCATGGGATTATAATCAAGATGATCCTTTAGGTAATTGGAATAATTAGGATAACTATAACTTTGGACCTTCTTTTCCTTTTAAATTTAACTCTAACCTACCAAATTATGTGAAGGAGATGTTTACCAAAGAGGTTGTTTTAAGGAATATAGAAAACCAATTAGGTGGATTGTTGACTTAATTAATATTAATCCTCTGAATATTTAACCTAGTGACCTTGAGATAAACCCTAAGGAGAAAAATGATGAGAAAGATAAAGAGATAATACTAAATATTAGAAAAGAATTAGACAATAGGTTTCAAAAGAACTTTTAGTTGAGAAATGAGGATAAAGAGATTGAAAGGCCAATGGAAGAAATTCCTAAGGAATTAGAAAAACCTATTTCCTCAACTAAGATAAATATAGAAAGACCACCTCCACCATTTACTCAATACCAATGGGAAGAATTAGTAGATAACATGAGATAGAAGAATATCCCAAAGCAATTTGATTTAGAATATGAATCATGTAGGGAGAATCTAACTAAGAATTTAAGAGAACTAGAATTATCATACAGAGATCCATTTCTTATAGATCTTATGGATGACATTAATTTGCAAATTAAAAATACTAGTAGAAGACTATTATATCTAGAATGAAAGTTGAGGAAAAACAATTGAAATCAAATTGAGAAGTTAAAAGAAAAATTAAAATTTGATGTTATAATAGGAATCCCATGATCTTGAAAAGATTTGGTGATTGATCAATGTTTACTTAAATGAAAATTTGATCCAGAATGAAATACTTAGTCAGGCTAGAGATGTTAAACTAAGCACTTCGTGGGAGGTAACCCATGGTTGTCAGTGTGGTTTGACTTAGTAAGTTTGTGAGTTATGATTATTTATATTATATTGTGTTTGTTTTATTCAGGATTAATCAATTTGATTGATATTGGTGGATGTTTGAATTGTTTATAAGTTGATTTGATCTTTATGTGTGTTTTGAGGGAGGTGATTCCTTAGCTTCTTATTATAGGTAGACTTATATATGTTCTCTTGTAGTAGTTGGATTGATGAGTCCACTACGACTTGGGTCTTAATTGGACTTGAGTTTTACAGGAGACATCTTGAGTTTGAAAAGTGATTGTTAAATTTGAATTCTGTTATTTCATTTCTCTGACTTTGTTTTCATTTGGTAGGAGGCATGAAATAGCTTGATGAGTAACCTGTGGATGATCTTACACTAGCTTTATGACTATTAGAGAAGAATACTTATTAGGATAAGGTGGTGCCTAAGGTTGGTGTTTGCAACCCAACTTCAATCTCATCCATGTGGATAACCAAATAAAATTCATGGAAGGCACTTAATATATATTTGTAGTGATTTCGTTAGAAATAGAAAGTAAGGTAGTGAGATGTGATGAGTTAAAGGAGGTATTAACCTCTTTTTATCATGTATGCTTGTGTTTTTTCTTACAACAATATAATGTATTTTGAGAACACTTAAATATATAATCTTATGATGATACCTGTCAAGCTTATTAGACATTTCCTTAGTTTAATTTTATTCTGACCTGTGTTGTTTAGATTTACTTTTTGTTGCAAATTGCTTTATCCTAATGAATACTTGCAGATATATCTGATAGACCTTTGTGGTAGAAAGAATTTCTGAATTTTTTTTGTTCCTATTTATGTTTTCTGTACTGAATGTTATACATGTTAAAAATTAAGTTTGGGGAGAAACAAAATAATTTTCTTGCTCCAGTTTATATAGTATTGTCTATTCATTAGAGTAGTCTCTTACTTTGTTATTTTCATGATATACATATTAATTTGAGATTTAATACCTCACACACCTGTTTTAACTACTTGTATGTGAACTGTTTTTATGTGTAGAACCCTCTAAAAGATAAATCTGTTAAATTTATCTCTCTTCATACTTGATATGTACTGTAATGTTTTAAACTCTTTAAAAATGAAGTTAGGGGGATGAAAAATTATTTTAGAACTTAACTTTCTTTGTCCTTAGTAGCCAATGTTTAGTTTAATACTAATTTTTAAATGACATGTGGAATGTGGTGTTATCTTTAGGAAACTAAAGTTTTGACTTTTAGAAATGATATAGAAGAATTTAGTAGATAAGTTAAAAAAAGGTTGAAACAAAAGTTAAGATATTTAGTAGGAAATAGTAGCAAAAAGATTTAACAATTTTTTATAAGAAAAATATAATTTTTAAAAAATTAAAGATTTTTAGAATAATATGTTTTAAAGAATTTAGATTCTAGGAAATTCTTCTTCCAAAAATAATACTAGATTTTAAATTAAAGAAAGAAAATAAATTTTTAACTTTAGAAAAGGGATAGTGAAATTCAATATCATTAAAAGACTATCCAGATATAATAATTTTCATCTGAAAAAAAAAGAAAGGATAAAAAGTATCCAGAAAGAAAAGGAATAAGAAAAATAAAAAGAAATCGAAAAAAGATAAAGAAAAGAAGAGAAAAGTTTGAAAAAGGGAGGAAACGCTTGAGGAATAAAACCTAACTTAAAATTGGTTTCACTTGAATCTTTCTAAGTAAGAAAACTTAATATCAAACCTTTGATTAATTTTTTAAAAAATTAGTAAAAATTATTTTCAATATAGACGCCATAAATTTTGAAGTTAATATTTTTCTAAAAGTCCAAAGTTTAGGAAAAATTTGATTATATCTAATTAAATAGAAAACAATATTCATAAATTTAATACTAATTATTCTATTACCTTAGATATCATCCGCTTTACTAGAAATTCTTCTACTTTGAAATATAAAAATTTTAAAACAAATTTTTAGTTATCTAAAAAGTAAACACACACCATAGGTTAATAATTTTTATTTTTAAAATTATGATGGTACTTGAGGACTAGTAACATTTAAGTTTGAGGGTATTGACAAGGCTCAAAATTACCTATTTTTAACAGACATTTTCAGCTCATTTTATTAGATAAATTTATGATATTGCACGTCAAAGGAAGTTATTTTGCATGTCTTATGTTCCAAGTACAAGAAATAGATTTTTGGTGAAAAAGGAAAAAAAATTGTGCAATTTGGAGTCAAAACGAGCAAGGAGGAAAATTTTAACCTCACAGATCTCGATATGTCTTTTAATGTATAATATCCCTTAAATTTATCACATACTTTTGAATGAAATTACACTTGAAAGAAAGGTTGTTTTCATATTTATCTTGTAGGAATAATAATTTCGAGCAAAATGAAACTAAAACGGGGCGAAACGGAGTTGAAATAAGGCAAAACGGGGTGAAGCAGTGGAGTTGTCTATAGTGTGGTGCTTAAGCTCCCAAAACTAAGATAAGAAAATGATGCCTAAGCACCAGAAACCATTCAAGGAAGGTTATAGATGACTTTTGGTGGTTTCGGGCTATTCTGGAAGGTTCTAAGTGGCTATATACTTGCCTTAATGAGT
Source organism: Phalaenopsis aphrodite (assembly GCA_003013225.1). Lineage (NCBI taxonomy): Eukaryota > Viridiplantae > Streptophyta > Magnoliopsida > Asparagales > Orchidaceae > Phalaenopsis > Phalaenopsis aphrodite. The sequence continues at coordinate 182,221 of NEWO01000885.1, forward strand.
CATGCAATGAATCTAGATATCTAAAAATGAAGAGATGTGCCTTTTAGAGTGAAGAGGTGTGTCTCTATGAGTGATTAGGTGTGTCTCTCGGAAAAATTGAGGTGTTTGGTTGCTCTTTAAATAGAGGGGTCGGCGCCTCTCATGAGAGGTAATTAAAGGTGTTTTAGGAGAACCTTTAGAAGGATTTTAGAGAGAGTCTAGTGTGCGTTTATGGAGATGTAGATTTCTACATTTTCTAGAGAGATTGATGGGAGATTTTGAGAGATAAGAAAAAGGAAGTATGAACGACACATGAATCAACAGGTGACTTTGTTGGAGAGATTTTTTATCTTTCTTTCCAAAGAAAAAAATGCTAAGTAACTTATTCTTCAATATCTTGTAATTGTTGTAAACACTTTCTAGTGGATTTTCTTTGATTTAAATGAATTTTTCTATTGTGTTTTATCCATTCTTCATAAGTAGTTTTCTTTACTCTGTTCTTTTAATATGAAGTAGTGGCATGTGTAGGAAAATTTATTTTATCATATAACTATTTTTATTTTCATGTGATGAGTAATATCGTTTTATCTTCATTGAAATAACTTAAGTGGCAATAGGTTATATTAAAATTTGTTGTAAGTGAAACTAAGACTCTGGAGAATGGTGATCTTGCAACTAGAGTGCACTCACATTTTCGATTGGCTATTGCAAAATAGTTTAGGCAATAATGCAACTTTTAAGAAAATATAATTCATGGTCTATTTCTATTTGGAGCTTCTAGGTGACTAATAGTTGCATAAAACTAAAAGAATACTAAGCATAAATATATGCTCGAAAGATGGTAGGTAGACATATGTTCCATGTTGGCACATATTTTATTACATAATTCTATTATTCTTTTACTGCTTATTCCATTATTTTCATTTACTTTCAATTGCTATGCTTTAGATAAATGTTTTGGAATACATTTTAGAATTATTTTTATGATTAATGTGATGGCATTTTCTTTAACTTCATTTACATTGCAATTTTTTCTATTGTAATGTTAAAATTTTTTGTAACTACATTAAGACCTAGGAAGGCGGTGTAATTCTCAACTGAGTAAAGCCACCATTTTGCTTTGGAAAAAACCAAGATGATCATCTAAGGGGGAGTGCAAACAGATAGGGAGATAAGATTTTGTGGGCATATAATTGATGTTTTTAGGGTGACAGGCTTGATTCTTTTATCTGTTTGGTCTAAATTTGGAACTAAGGGTCATTGGTAGGTCCTATAGAGAGGGCATGGTGGGTAATCTAGAGGTGAGAGGATAGGACCTTCACAACACTACTATACATGCCAACACCAAATTTAGATTAGCCAATACTCTTTATGCTTGAAAGAGGTATTGAATGGGTATGCTTCTATTGTCACTACTACATTAAATTTTATGCATTTCATTCCTTCACATTTTCCTTGTTGTTAAATTTAAGAATGGTAGTTTTTACATCTCATAATTCACCAAACCAATTTATCCAGATAAGTTATCTTTAGAATCAATATTTGCATTTAGGAATAGTTGTTATCCATACAATTATTATTGGCATTTAAGAGTAGTTGATATTAGCATTTAGAAGTATTTTCTATATAAAACATCATATTAATTGACCTTCTAAACTAGGACCTGATAGTAGTACACTAGGATTTTGCCTAAGGGCTTTCTTCTCTCGCTTCTTTGTGGGATCAATGATGGGGCCTTTAAATATTACTTGAAACAATACGTATATATGCATAGTATCTATAGTGTGTAAGCTATAAATTAAAATTTACATTCATTTTGCACACAACCCACTTTTATAAATTGGGACAAGTTTTTTGCTAGAAAACATCTATAAAAATTGCATAATTGCAGATCGGGTCAAATTTTTGGCGTTGTTGTTAGGGAATGCTGCTGTAAGAACTTTAAGAGAATTTTAAGTTGAACATAGAAGACTTAGATCTAGAAAATATAATGTTATTATCTAATGTGTTTAATTATTGTGCGCTTATTTTAAATTATAAAAAAAGAAAATTTAAAATACTAAAAATATTTTTTATTATTTAACGTCCTTGATATCTATCCTGTTAATTAAGTCTCTAGATTTGTATCGTTGTTAGGAACTGCAGACCTTGAGTTATAAGACTCAGAAATAAAGAGAACTACTAGGAGGATTAAGAAATAGAAAATATCTTTAGAATATGTTGTAGAAATGATGAATTATTATGAAGATGATATACTGAATATTTTAACTTCTCAGATTGCTAATACTTCAAGAAAATTAGAGCATTATGCAGTGTGTCGACCTCATGAACCCCTAGTCATTCAAGCAAATTTATTTGGACAGATTGTTGGCCACAAGAAGACGATCAGGTATAGCACATTCAGAGGTTGTTGCAAAACCACTTCATTCACTTGACACAAGTGACACTTTTTGGTTGTATCCATGCAATTTATCAACATTGCTGGCCAATAGTATCTGAGTCTCTTAATTTTCATCTTCATCTTGGGGCCTTACTAGTGAGCTCCACACAATCCAGCATGTATTTCCTTGACAATATCTTGTGGTTCAACTCTGCTCAGACATCTCAGCCACATCTGATTGAATGATCTTCTATATAGGACATTAACTACCAAAGCATACGACATAGATCCTCTCATGATGTCATACATGATACACCAAAATAATGTACTATTTTATGTATATATTCTATGTTTATTTTGGTGATATTTCACTTTAAAGAAGGGTATGTTCATATTATTACTGCAGGTATATCAATTTTAGGCATTTGGAGCAAAAAGTAGCAAAAAGGAGAAAATTGGAGCCAAAATGAAGATTTTTGTGATCTTGGAGCCAGAGGTGCCATTTTCCCAAGAGATGGCACCAGAAGCACCAAAAACTGGTTCTAGAGGTGTCATTTTATAGAGATGCGGTGCAAGAGGTGCCAGAATCCAGAGAAAAATACGTTGCTGACTCTTCCTATGGAAACTTTCCTGTTTGCAAATATTCATTTAATGGTCTGCGCTAATATTCAGTATTGTTTGTTTCTGAAGCTACAATCTCCTCTTCTTTTCCAAGCTTATGTAGGCTGTTGAGGTTGATATTTAATAGAACTTGACATCCATGTACTGTAATATCAATGGAATCCTCTAGTGGACACACCAATTCCTTAGCAAGTTTGGCTAAAACGTCGGAATGGGTGTTGCCTCCTCGAGGAATCCTATACAGTGTCACAATGGGGATCTGTTCTAACAACTTCATCGTATACTGGTGGTATTCTGCTAATCTCAACTTCAGAATCTTGTATTGTCTTACAACTTTTTAAATCACTGGTTGTGAATCATCGTAGATGGCAAAATCTGTTATGATATTGTCAATTCTAATCTAATGATCAAGGCTTCATACTCTAGTTCATTGTTTGTTCACGACTCTATTAAGTGGTAGGAAAACCATAACATTCCCTGATTTTGTCTGAAAAAAATCAAACTAATCCCTGCATTGCTCAGTATAATTGTTAGTAATCCTTTATCCTTTCTGGCTGATGAAGCTCCATCAAAATACAATTCCCAACGCTTGACACTAGACGACTCCACTTGTAGTATCTGCTCATTTGGTAACTCATAATCGAGAGGGGAATGATTCCTCTTAATACTACTAATATGCAAAGTACAATAATAATTCAAATTATATTTCACTTATATTTCCTTATTTTACAACAAAACCAAAAACTTGATCCTGAAGAAAAATAAGAATTTAATTTTTAATTTATATATATTGGGATACTATGCAAGTATACGTATCATTATCAAGTAATATAGGACTTTTTTATTAATACCTGAATATCAAACCCACAAGGAATTTATACAATATGCACTTTTAAAAAACTTTTTATTTTTAAAAAGACAATTATTTAAACTAAATATATTTTGCAGTAATAAAAATTCAAATATTTTTGGTATTTTTGATATTTTGACAAAATAGTAACAACTTAAAAAGATAACTAGATTTTTATAGAAGAAAAGCACTTAATAAGAAAATTATATTTCTTCTTATCATGAATCAGTAATAAGTATAGGAATTCTATTGTGGAAGTATGCAAATTGTGTTGTGCCAAATAGGAGAAAAAATATTATTTACACTTATTAGAGTTACTATAAAGAACATTGGCTAATTTAAAGTTTGAAAAGTTCTGAAGGCCGGCCATGCAGGGAAGATACTAGCTCTCACTCTAGAGTTCTCTCGATTACCTCCACCTGGGGGCTAACATCTCGTATCAGAACCTAAAACAATAAACCAAGTTGGGGGCTTTAACCTGTCACTTTAAAGTCCTCTAACTCTACACCCTTCAATGAATATTTCTAATATTTATTTGCACTCAATCATACGAACTACATTCTCATTCATACAACCTCATGTGATTCTTTCCAATTATTTTCTGAGACAATACCAGCCCGGTTCTTACATGTTCTAACAACAAATTTTAACATCTGGACTGACCAAATCAAGAAGTAAACGAAGTACATGGATTTAAATCATCACAACTTCTTCCAACATTAAAGATCAATACTCTCCACAATTTCCATCCAAAACTTAATTACTTATCACATTAAGAAGAAAGATAAAGAAAACTACTCAGAATCCATGAAAAAAATAAAAATACACTTTAGTATAAAAGTAGAAATCATTGTCAAACCAACAACAAGTCTTAATTAAAGCCAAAAATAGTCTCAAAAGAAAAAGATAAAAAACTTTTCTCAAGTTCTCCACCAAACTCTTGAAGTTCATTTGAATCTCTTCTCTTTACAATCACTCACAATAAAATAACAAAAAGGATAAAATAAAAGTAAAAGTGGTGCTTTAAAATCACTCTAAACTAACTCACCAAATGAGAACTTTCAAAACTTTCTAATACTTTCAGGACTTTTTTCAAAGTCCTCTCTTCTTTCTTTTATATTTTTCCAAGAGGTACCTTAGAAACTCTTCAAAATATGTCTAAATTCGATGTATTTCCCCAAGAGATGCATCCTTTCATGATAATTTGCATCCATTGTGGTTATAACCACCTATTAAGCCAATGGGTGCCTCAAAAACCTCTTCAAAATTCACAGAAACCAAATTTACTCATCTAGTAACTACCACTAGCGCTTAAGCGCGGGACCCCTAGCGCTTAAGAGCAGCCTTTTCTGTTTACCCGACGCGTAAGTGCTAAATCTGGCGCTTAGGCGCCAAAACTCTTTTGTACATTTTTCACCTTTTTGCTCCAAATTTGATCCTTTTTCACTCCTTTAAGCATTTTTCACCCTTTTTGCCTGTATCTGCAAGAAAAACACAAAAATACCTTCAATTAAAGCACAATATCTCAAAAATAGGTATAAAAATGTGTCAAAAAACACTATATATTTTAGGTGTATCAAAATCCCCCAAATTAAAAATGTTACTTGTTCTCAAGTGACACTTCAATCTTTAAAAACTACATATATATGATATGTATATGAGTTTCTTTATGAGTTACTAAAATTTAGATTTAGAAATATAGATGTCTAATTTAGAAAAAATATTCAGTAAATGCGACCAACTTAAAGTTTAGAAATTCTTAAAGTTAAAAAGATGAAAATATGATTTTCTATCTAATTCAAAAATGTATTGTAAATTTTTCAAATTTAGAATTTAGTTCTTTTATTATCTCCACTTAAAAATTTTCACTAAAAATAATTTTACTTACTATATTATATATATAAGCTTAAGAGTTTCTCAAGTCTTATACTTTAAAAAGATCAAATGTAGAACTAATTTTTGATCAGGCACTAATCCTCAAGCTTCTCCTTCCTAATTTTTTTTTCTTTGCCCTTTTCTTTTTCTTTTCTTTCTTTTTCTCTTTTCTTTTTCTTTTATTTCTTTTTTTTTCTTTTCTTTTCAGGTAAGGATTACTATATCTGGATAGACCTTTAATGATTTTAAATTTCACTTCTCCTTTCCTAAAGAAAAGTGTTGACATAAGTCTTTTACTTATAAAAATAATAATAATTTTGAAAATTATTTTAAGAAAAGAAATTTAAGTATTAAAAATAAAATTCTAAATTATCTAAAATTTTCAAAAATACAATTTTTCTTACAAAAGATAGTTACTTATATTAATCATTTTCTCATCTAAAAATTTTTTAACTTTAAGTTTTTCTTCATTACTAAAAAATTTAACTAAATTTTCTTACTCATTTCTAAAATTAAATTTTACTTCCCTAATATAGCTTCATATACATAATCAATTTTTTTTGTTTTTAAATCAAATTCACTTGTAGCATATTTGAGAACAAATAAAATTCCAGTTTTTAAACTATTTTTCATCCCCCCAAACTTAAATTTTTAACATATTAAATAGTTTAGCATCAAATATTTATAAGCAGGAATGAAAATTTAAAAATAACATGCTAAAAGGAATTTTAAACCCTAATGGTACAAGTATAAAACCATAAATAAGAGTAAAATTAATTTTTGATCAAATTTTCTATATTTTTGTTTTACTTTAACAAATAGAGATTTAATAGACTTCTAAACAGTGGGTATAAACATAAAATAAAACATACACACTGCTAACATCACAATCTTAACATAAAGAAAAACTTGCAAACATGATAAACGAAAAATGAAGGGTAGCAGTTTCTTAATTTCATGCTTAAGATCTAAGCTAGCAAGATTTTCTAATTTATAACAGATATGAAATTAATTTAAGTTCTAAACTAACTAAATCACAGTACTAAACATAAAACAATAGTTACTACCCTAAAATTTAAAAATAAAATACTAACTACCACAAAATGTGATAATAACAAAAAACATAAAAGTCCAAAACACAACATAGTCCAAAATAACAAACAGATGCAAATGTAGCAAGCCCAGACCACATAGTTCATATCATATTACAACCATAAAATAAATCTCTCAGCTCTACTCTTCATCCTCAGAATCACCGCTGTACCATTTTCATGCAGGCTCATAATCAGGATATCGAGGATATGGAGGAAATTGCACTCTTGGGTCACCTCTAATCAGGCTCTCCAAAGATGAGTGAAATTTCTCTTCATAATCACTCTTCCTTTTATTATAACTATTAGTATGATCTGCAAAACACTCTAAATTTTGTACCTTATCCATGTTAAAATTGATATTATACATCATCTTTTGCAATAACTCATCTCGAGTATCAGTAGACTAACCTCGAGATGTAGAAACATGTGAAGTAGATGGTTTAGATGAAGAAGCAGCAGATGTTTACATTCCATAGCTCCTGGAAAATCCTCCTCTCCAACCAAAAATTGAATGTTAAGAATAAGTCTTCACATTCTCCTTCGTTGTGGGCTTTAGAGGTAACAGAACTTCCTCTCAACTATCGTATTTAACCCTAGCCTGCTCGCACAAAGAAAAAATCAAGGAAGCAAATCCCAAACCTGCAGTTGTAACAGCTGTAGCTGAACTGATAATAGTCTGACAGATCAAAGCTCCAATGTTGATGAGGTTTCTCTCTTGAATAAAATATTTTAACGTCACTCTATCTCTGGTATCTTCACTGAGATGATTGGTCGGAAGCAGACGAGCAGAAATGAAATAGTGTCTGACCTTTGAAGGTGTACATAACTTTGAAGTTGGGAAATTTACTTTCCTGTCATTGGTAATTTTTTGAAGTCCTCTCCAAATAGTCAAGTATGAAATAATCTCATCTAACTCCACTTTAGTAGGACTACAATTTTCATAAAAAACATAAAGTATCCGGTGGTAAATGGTAAAATAAGTTGATTACCTCTGGTGAAAAAGGTACCAACTTTCCTTGAACCATAACTCGATTGTCTTCAGCTTCAAGGAGATTTTCATAGAACTCCCTCACAACAAAAATCACTACGACAGTAGAGAAACAACATAACTGTTCCTACTATCGACGAACGATTAAATCTTCCGCTTCTCCACCTTAATTTCTAAAACATCGCTCTTGAATCAATTTTCGTGACTGTAGAGCGTCACTGTATCAATCTTGAGCTTTCGAACTAACAAATTTGCTTGAATCAAACAGGCTTTTTCCTCTATTCCTCTTCGTTCTTGGTGTCATTCTACAAAATTTATAAATTTCAAAAATAACTTAAAAAATCAAGTTTAAATCACTGAACTAAACTTCCAAAAGCACAAACTAAACTTCCCAAGCAATTTCCATAGATTTTTCCTCATTTTTCACCATTAATAGTGAATTTTCAAATTTCTCCAAATGTGCACAAAATACATGGTGAAATCCTAAAATTTTTGCATAGAAGTAAAGCTCTTACCTCTAGGAATCCGAATCTAGCAAATTTTTCATGATTCCACAAAGAAATCTCCACTTAATGGTGTGCCTTAGCCCTTAAAATTGTGATTTTGAGAGGTAGAAGATGACAAGAGGAGTTAAAAATGGTGTTTTTGGACCAAAATTTCACTTTTAACCATTCGCAAACCAATTTTTGTGAACAGGCGCTTAAGCGTGGGTAAGTGGCGCTTAGGCGCCTATTTTTTGGGTTAGCTCGCGCTTACGCGCCAGTGAATTATTTTTTTAAATTTTCAAATTTAAGTAAAATGCATTATTTGCCTAAGTAAACCACCCCTAAATGGTCTCATAGCACTTAATTGACTATTTGCAACTTTCTATAACTTCCCTCCCTCTCAAAATTCTCCTTCTCAACTATTTTAATTCAAGGCTAAAACAACACAAGATTTTCACAAAAACAAACTTATATTAATTCACAAATGAGTACAAATGCATTTAAACACTAAGTTCTCACTCCAAATAGTCTCAGATGAGAAAATTTTACTAAGTACAAAACACTTAACACACATTCACAATTAAACACATAAGTAAAATAAACACTAACACATGTCTTAAACACTAAAAACAATTAAAGACAATGACTTTAATCACATAAAAACAAACATAGATCTTAATTCCATTGTTCATTAAAAGGAACAAATTCAGGTCTTTCATTAGTCTCTCCTAGGGCAACTGGAATATAAAGTTGATAAAATAGACGGTGGTGACGTGCTCTAATGCAATCTTCTTTAATCCGGTTTTGCTTAAGAAACATCTCCTTATCTGCTTACTCTATATAACAAGTGTGGCTAAATTGCCTTTTCAATTTCCATCCAATATGCTCTAGAAGTGCATGAATTTCCAATACCTTAGTCTCGAGTACAGACATGGTATTTTCAATTTTGTTGATTTTCTCTGATATTCCTTCAATACTAACAGCTAAGAAACCATTATACATCTCTTGTGCACTTTAACTAATGAATTTTTTCTTCATGGTATCTTCCTTCTTCTTCAAATCCATCTCCCATGATTACATCATTTTAAAATTCTCTCTCTTTTAGACTTTAGGGCTAGAAATGTCTGGGGTGAAATTCCATCACTAAACCCTTCTATTTATAATCCTAAATCCTTCCAATAACTCCTAGACACGTTTAGAAACTGCCAAGACATGTTTTTACAAACTTCTAGGTGGTTTTTCCTTCTAGAATATTAGTTTTGAATATGTTTGTAAATTGTCGTGCTTAAGCGTCGGATTTGGCGCTTAAGCACCAGTGCACATTTTTGCACAAGTCAACTTAACGTCTAAATTCTCATTTTAACATGTCTAGCTCACTAAATAAAGTCTTAAAATCAATACTAACACATAATAGTCTCAAAATAACTACCCCAATTTCCTTAACCACACATAAAAACATCAATAAAAATAGAAACACACTGATACTTATGGGTTGTCTCTCACAAAGCGTTTGGTTTTATGTCGGCAGCCCAACGTAACCAGTGCTTACCTTAGCTGACCCAACATCATTCCATCATTAAACTTCTGTTGATCCCTTATATAATAAGGTTTCAGTCTATGTCCTTTCACTTTAAAGATTTTCTCAGACTTAGGATCTTTAAAATCCACAGCTCCATAAGGATAAACTTTAATGACAATAAATTGGCTCATCCACCTGGACTTGAGTTTTGCTGGAAATAATCTTAAACTTGAATTATATAGCAAAACTTGTTGCCCTGGTTGAAAATTTTTAGTAAGAATCTTCAATCATGCCACATCTTTATCTTTTTCTTTATAAATTTTGGCACTTTCATAAGACTCATTCCTTATCTCTTCCAACTCATTTAATTTTAATAATATTTTCTCACCGACATCTTTTAACTTCTAATTGAACTATTTAATTACCCAACATGTTTTATGCTCAAGTTCAACTGGTAAGTGACAAGCTTTCCCAAATATTAACCTATATGGGGACATTCCTATAGGAGTTCAGTATGCAGTCCTATAAGCCCACAAAGCATACTCAATTTTGACTAACCAATCCATTTTTGTTGGATTCACAGATTTTTCCAAAATTCTTTTAATTTCTCAATTGGATAATTCAGCCAAACCACTTGTCTGAGGATGATAAGCAGTAGCAATCCTATGATTTATATGATATATCTTTAATAACTTCTTGTCGGCACTATTTTTGGTGTGGGGTTTGCCCGTAAGAAGCTGTCGGTCATCGAAATTGAAATCCCGTTGCCCGCTTCGGAAGGACATTAAAAAA
>NEWO01000885.1:196663-208415 GCA_003013225.1 Phalaenopsis aphrodite
TATATAAAAATGGGTCATCCTAAAAATAAGTTTTAGCTTCAGAAATAAATTTCCTCCTTTGTTGGTATGTCATTCCATAGGGTATAATATCACTAACAATAAAGTTCACGATGTTTGCATACCATGGAACACTCCACTCATTAATAGTGAACAATTTTTCATCTGAAAAATGTTCATTAAATTCATTTTCAAAACGTAGTGGTTTTTCTAACTGAAGCATGGACAAATGATCAGCAATTTGATTTTCAATCCACTTTCAATCTACTATTATAAAATTAAACTTTTAGAAGAAGAATCCATCTTATAAGTCTAGGTTTAGCATCCTTCTTTTTCATTAAATGCTTAATAGCAGAATGATCTGTATGCACTATACAATGGTTCCAATTAAATATGATGTAAATTTACTATTGCTAATAACTCTTTTTCAGTTATTGTATAATTAATTTGAGTTTCATTAAGAGTTTTACTAGCATAGTAATTAACTTTGAAATTTTTATTATATATTTTTCCTAAAACAGGTCCTATAACATAATCACTAGCATCACACATCAACTCAAAAGATTTTTGCCAGTTTGGTGAAACTATAATTGGTATAGCGATTAATTTTTCTTTTAATAATTTAAAAGATATTAGGCATTATTCATCAAAATTAAAAATTGCATCTTTCTCCAATAAATGGCATAAAGGCTTAGTAATCTTTGAAAAGTTTTTAATATTTCGTCTATAGAATCCAACATGTCCTAAAAACTCCTAATTTACTTACATTTGTTGGATAAGGTAAATTAACGATCTCTTGAATTTTAGTAGGATCTACTTCCATACTATTTTCTAATATTTGATGACCTTATACTATTCCTCATGCTACCATAAATTGGAATTTTTCCCAATTAAGGATTAAATTTGTTTCTTCACAGCACTTAAGAACTTTAGATAAATATTATAGACATGAGTCAAATGAAGTTCCAAACACTAAAAAGTCATCCATAAAGAATTCAATCCCTTTTTCAATTATATCACAAAAAACTGTCATCACACATCTTTGAAATGTAGTAGGGGTATTACATAAATCAAAGGGCATTCTTCAAAAAGAAAAAATACCATAAGGACTGGTAAACGTTGTTTTCTCTTGATCCTTAGGAGATATTTGAATTTGGTGAAAACCAGTATATCCATCCATAAAACAAAAGTATTTATGCCCAACTAATCTATCCAGCATTTGATCTAGAAAGGGAAACAAAAAATTATCTTTTCTAGTGGCAAGATTTAATTTTTTATAATCAATGCATATTTGCCACCTTGTAACTTATCTAGTAGGTATGAACTCATTATGTTCATTTACAGTTACAGTTACTCCTCCTTTCTTAAGAAATCAATGAATTGGGCTAACTCATGCACTATCTGAAATAGGGTAGATAATTTCAGCATCTAACCACTTTAAAATTTCTTTCTTAACAACTTCTTTCATAACAAGATTTAATCTCCTTTGCAGATCAGCCCTGGGTTTGAATTTCTCTTCCATATGAATTCTATGGATACAAATTGAAGGATTGATTCCTTTATTATCAGCAATTGTCCATCCAAAGGCTTTCTTAACTTTTTTTCTATATTTTCATCAACCTTTATTCTTCTTCCATTATTAATTTTGAGGAAATTATAACAGGTAAAGTAGAGGAATCTCCTAAAAAGGCATATTTTAAATGATCATCAAGTAACTTCAACTCTAGTTCTGAGGTTTTTCAATAGATGGATAAAATGATTTATCTCTGTCTATCGTATCCAGAACTTCAAAACTTTCACAAACATAGTATGAATCTTCCTTAAAATGAACTTCACATTGATCTAATTTTGCTGCTTGCTCGTGTTCCAAATCTTTTTCTTCAAATTTTTCTTCATAAGTAGTCTTGAAATGACGTTCACTAAGATATCTTATAACATCCATCCTATAGCATTCGTCATCTTTACCTTTTGCAGGGTATTTCATTGATCTTAAATGTTAAAAGTAATAGTTTAATCATTGACATGCATTATTAATTCCCATTTTCGCACATCTATCATTGCTCTTTCTGTGGCTAGGAAAGGTCTCCCCAAAATGATAGGTATCTCTTTATCTTCTTCCATATCTGGCACAAGGAAATCAACAGGAAAGATAAATTGATCCACTTTCACTATGACATTATCTATAACTCCTTTAGGGTAAGTTAACAAACAATCTGCTAACTACAGAGTTATAGTAGTAGGGGTTATTTCTCCTAATCCTAATCTTTTAAATATTGATAATGAAATAAGGTTAATGCTTGCGCCTAAATCACATTAGGCTTTCTCATAAAATCTTTCTCCTATTGCACATGAAATTGTAAAGCTATCAGGAACTTTAAGCTTTTCAAGAAGCTTCTTCTGAATTATCGTACTACACTCCTCACTAAGTGTAACAGTCTAATTATCTTCAAACTACCTTTTTCTGTTGAGAATATCCTTCATAAACTTTACATAGCTCGGCATTTGTTCTAAGGCTTCAGCAAATGGAATATTAATTATAAGCTTCTTAAAAATTTCCATAAATTTTGAAAATTTCTTATCCAACTTCTGTTGACAAACTCTCTGAGGAAATGGAGGTGGTGATTTTTCCAAATCAATTTTCAGCGGAGAAATAGGTCTCTCAGAATCTTTTGGAGCATCATCTTTTGATTCCACAATTTCTTCTCTCTCTACTTCAATTTCTTTTGGAACCCGACCTTCCAACTCTCTTTCGCTTCTAAGTTGAACGGCTTTTACTTGTTCTTAATTCTGGTCTTTTGGATTTGATTCAATATTACTAGGAAGTGTTCCTTGGGACCTATTACTTAATAATTTTCTATTTGCCCAAGTTGATTCTCAATATTTCTAATTGTAGCTCCTTGACTTTGTAATTGATTTCCCAGTTGTAACACCACTTCTTCTATAGTCAACTTATTCTCCTTATATTGTGTATTACTGTTAAAACTTGGAGGATAAGTAGATCTATAATTATTATTCCCTTGGTTGTTCCAGTTTCCCAATGGGTTTCCTTGGTTGTTCCCCCATTGCTGATTATTATCACCCGAATTGTTATTCCAATTAAAGTTAGGATGGTTTTTCCAACCTGGGATATAATAATTAGAATATGGGTTTTGCTTATTATTTATGGCATTCAAAGTTTCTAATCGTGCTTGAAAATCTACCATTTAGCCTAATGAATTCTCTTCAATCATGGAAATTGGTTGAGAAAAATTTATTCCAAATTTGTCTAACTTCCTTGAAATTGCAGCAACTTGATTTGCTAACATGGTAAATGCATCAGTTTCATAAATATTGGCTACTTTCTTAGGATTTACCCTCTCAAATGGCCATTAAAAATTATTAGTAGTTATTTTTTCAATTAAAGTGCAAGCGTCATGAAATGGTTTTGGCATCAATGAACCACCAGCAGCGACATTGATAATTGACCTAAGAGATCCAACTAATCTGTTATAAAAAGTTTGAATTATTAACAAATATGGTATAGCATGGTGTGGACACTTTCTTAATAGTTCTTTAAATCTTTCTCATGCTTCATAAATACATTCCCCTTCAAACTGATTAAAAGATGTAATATCATTTCTAAGCTTCGTAGTTTTTTATGGTGAAAAATATTTAGCAAGGAATTTTTGTGCTAAATAACCCCAAGTTCTATAAATCTAGGTGCTAAAAACTTTAACCACATCTTAGTTGTATCCCTACGTGAAAAAGGAAATAACCTAAGCCTTATGACATCATCTAATACACTATCGTATTTAAATGTAGCGCACAATTCTAGAAAATTGGCAAGATGTAAATTTGGAACTTTAGTTGGTGATCCTCCAAACTGATTTTTTCATACCATTTGGATAATAGCAGGTTTAAGCTCAAATGAATTAACCAATACATTAGGTTTTTGAATACTACAATGAAGTTCATCTACAGTAGGGTTGGCATAATCTCTTAAAGGTCTAAAATCTTTATGAATTTTAGCATTTTGATTATTTTGGTCTGTCATTTCTATAATTTTTTTAGATACTTCAAAATTTATAATTTTTTTGGTTTTTCTGATTTTTCTAAGAGTTCTTTCTAATTCAAAATCGTAGGGCACTAGTCCTTCAGAACTTGAATTACACATACACTAACATGTAATAAAATAAAATAAAATAAACAAAACAAAATAAAATAAGATAAGATAACTTAAAGTTTAAATAATACTTTCTAAACTAAAAATTTTGCTTTCAATTACCCGGTAATGGCGCCAAAAACTTGATCCCTCTTGATACTTCTAATACACAAAGTACAACAATAATTCAGATTATATTTTAATTATATATCCTTACTTATAACAAAACCAAAAACTCGATCCTGAAGAAAAATAAGAATTTAGCTTTTGATTTATATATATTGGGATACTACACAAGTATATGTATCGTTATCAAGTAGTATATGACTTTTTTATTAAGACCTGAATATCGAACTCACAGGAATTTATACAATATCCACTTTTAAAAAATTTTCTATTTTTAAAAAGACAAATACTTAACCTAAATATACTTTGCAGTAATAAAAATTCAAATATTTTTGGTATTTTAGATATTTTGACAAAATAGTAACAACTTAAAAAGATAACTAGAGTTTTTTAGATGAAAAGCACTTAATAAGAAAAATACCTTTCTTCTTATCATGAATCAGTAGTAAGTATAGGAATTATGTTGTGGAGGTATGCAAATTATCTTATGTCAAATAGGAGAAAAAATATTATTTACCCTTACTAGAGTTACTATAAAGAACATTGGCTAATTTAAAGTTTGAATAGTTCTGAAGACCGGTTAGAAAGAGAAGACACTAGCTCTCACACTAAAGTTTCTTCAATTCCCTCCACCTGGGGGCCAACATCTCGTATCAGAACCTTAAACCATAAACCAAGTTGGGGGCTTTCACCTGTCACTTTAAAGTCCTCTAACTCTACACCTTTCAATGAATATTTCCCTATTTATTTGCACTTAATCATAAGAACTACATTCTCATTCATACAACCTCATGTGATTCTTTCCAATTGTTGATTGAGAAAATACCAGCCCGGCTCTTACATGTTCTCACAACAAATTTTAACATCTGGATTGGCCAAATCAAGAAGTAAATGAAGTGCATGGATTTAAATCATCACAACTTCTTCCAACATTAAAGATCAAGAATCCCACAATTTCCATCCAAAATTAAATTACTTATCACTTTAAGAAGAATGATAAAGAAAACTACTCATAATCCATGGAGAAAATAAAACACACTTTAGTTTAAAATTAGAAATCATTGTCAAAACAACAACAAGTCTCAATTAAAACTAAAAGTTGTCTCAAACAAAAAGGTAAAAACTTATCTCAAGTTCACCACCAAACTCTAGAAGTTCCTTTGAATCTCTTCTCTTTGCAATCACTCAAAATAAAATAATAAAAAGCATAAAATAAAAGTAAAAGTGGTGTCTGAAAATCTCTCTAAACTAACTCCCCAAATGATAACTTTCTGTCGGCACTATTTTTGGTTGGAGAGTTGCTTGTAAGAAGCTGTCGGTCACCGGAGTCAAAATTTTGTCACCTGCTTCGAAAGGAAATTTTAATTTACATACATTTATAATTTAGAAAATTATTAAATCAAACTGACCCCATATTTTTCATAGTTTAAATGAAAGAGCGTTGTACCTCAAACCTTGTATTTATCCCGAAGGTAAAACACAAGACTTGAGGATGAGGCTCAATCAAATAAACTAAGGAATATATGACATTTGTTTGGTCTGTGAAACCTTTATATTTGTCGGCAAGTTCCCTTATTTAATATATAGAATTAAATAGGGTTTATATTAAGCTGGGTTTGGACATGCTTCTTATAAGAACAAGCCCCTATAGTTAATTACATCTTAAATGACCAAGGTCACCTAAGAAGGCTCTTAATAAAAATCAGGAAATATTATCTTCAAAGAGTTTTGAAAGGGTAGGACTTTTTAATGAGGTCGGACGTGGAGGTGTGAAAGGGGATTGGTTCAATTTTGGAATATTTTGTCGCAGAGTCCAAAGGAAGAAGAACTATGGGATGTCATGGACCCAGAGGAGAACCCATGTGACTTCCCATGTTATCCTAATGTTTGGCTTCAGTTTTGAGGAGAAAAATTTATGTGTTTCATCCTGTCAATTTTATTAGTTAGGGTTTACATTTGTGTGAAACGATCGCACAAATACCTGGAAGATGTGAGGATTTAGGTCGTGACGAATGACAACCTCGGAACCCTAAGGCAAGTTAAGGCTTATATTGTATAGCAAAGCTATACAAAGGCCTAAAGATAAGTTGAGGATTTACGTTGCATAGAAAGCAACCTCGAAGTCCTATGGCTTTGTTGTTTGAGTCAAAGGAAATAAGATTGGTTTAGCTGGGGAAGACAAGTTTTGCTGTTGAAGATGGTCGTGCTGCCCACCATGCTAGCTCCAAGCTCCTAACCGTGACGAGTTTGAGTTTTCTAGTGTGTCAAGTTATAATGTCAAATCAGGTGGCCCTATGGTTGAAGTTCTTTAAATTTTATAGGGGCATATTAAAGTTGATTACATCGACATCGGTTAGGATCCTACGGTTCCCTCATTCTGACACCACTATTTTCTATTGGATTCACTTACTCCAAATGAACTTACTAAACTCAACTTAATGAGTTCCATAATTTCATTTAGACCGTGAGAAGCATCGTTAGCAACCATAGGTTACCTACTCCGAGGGGTTCCCGATCATCCAATAGAGATGTCTTAACTTAGTTGCAATTATAGTTTTGTGTGATGTTTGTGATTAAAATTGAAGTTGTTTTATATTTTGAATGTTGTGGGGGTGAATTTTATCTTGGTTGCTTTTATATTTGGTTTTAGTTTTGGTTTTGTGACTATTCTGATAATTTTAGTTTTCCATGCAAATTTGTATAAGCACAAAAGTATAGCATAAAAGTACAAGAAAGACAATGCTGAAAACTATAAAAGCGTACCTGGCGAGTCTTCTCGTTCCACCACCTGAAACTTAAAATGCATGTCAGGGCAATTTTTCATGGAGGCAAAAGGTAAGGTTTTGGTAGTTTTCCTAACCCTATTTCATATCTTGGTGGGTCCTTAGGAGTTTAATTAAGGATGATTTTATCAAGCAAAACATATTAAGTTTAGTAGATCTCCGAGGTATCCAACATATCTAGAGAAAGAAACAGGTTCATGCTACTCTCTTGCTGCTGGTAGAAAATCCCGAGTTCTTTTAAACTTTTTATCTTGCTAAATAATTCATCCTATGAACACTTTCATGCTTAGTGAACACTGATGTCTCAATTATCCCTAAGAAAAGGATACTTATCACTTGTGATTCAATTTAAAAATTATGTGGGTGGAGACCCTTAAAGAGGCAAGTTAGTGTTGTTGGAACACTTAGCCAAGTTTTAACCTTAATTAGGCTTGTAGTGTTTGAAAGATCTTTTTATTTTCAATGATATTTAGTATTCTAATCCTCATTTAAATGAAACTTGATTTAGCCTAAGTCATTACCAAGCCCATAAAACCTAGATGAGTGTTTTAATTAGTTTTGAAAAGATTAAGCTTTAGGTGGTCATGATTCATGATTTGAATCTTACTTAAAAATCAAAATAGGGGTGTTAAATTGATTAATTATTGACTTCAAAAGTCATACCCCTAAGTCCTAGATTCATTTTATTTTAATAAACTTCCAAATTTTAATAATTTTAGAAATTTATTAACTTATCTTTTTAAAGAGAAAAGTGAGATTGGTTTCTATCAATTCACCCCTTATGTTTCAAACATCAAATAAATTGATTAAGATCAGATGTTACCCATTTCCCTTCTTAAATTAAGCATAAATGTTAATAAAGGCTAAATTTCTAAAATTACACATTAGCATCTAAGGCTCTATCACTTCATAATTTGTCAAATTCAATTCAAATGAATTTGAAATTTTTATCCTACTTCATTAATGGGTCAATTAAGACATAAGAGGAGAAAATGTGATTTTTCAAAATTTAATTCAATTTATATAATTATTTTCATTCAAAAATAGGTTTTTTTAACGAAAATTCGTAACTTAACCAAAGTGACTCTTAATTTACTGGAGGTAAATTTAGATCCAAGAAGCACTTGGACCAAATTTCATGATTTTTTGAATTTTATTTGAATTGTAAGAATTATTTTAAATTTTGGAGTATTTATTAAATATTAAATATTTTAAGTGGAGAAAACTAAGTTTTGTATTTTTGAAAATTCTCCCTGAAGTCAGAGAACTTAGAGGAGAAGATTTTATATTTTTATGAATTTTATTTGATTTATTGGAATTATTTTAATGAAAACTCATTTTTAGTCTTTAAAAATTATTTTTAAGCTTTAAAATTCAATACCTTTATTCAGAAAGTGAAAAAAAATATTTTAATTATTCCTAAGTGCTTAGGAAGCAATTTAAAACATTTCCATGATTTTTATTACTTTTGTGATTTTTAGGGATTTTTAATTATTTAAATATTTAAAATATGTTAAAAATTAGATTTTTATTTTAAATATTATCTTATTTTTAGAAAATGCCCCTGATCACAGAGAGCTAGAAAAACTAATTTTCATAATTTTTTGAGTTGTATTTAGATTTTTAAAAATCATTTAAATGCCAAAAGTAATGTTTATCTTTAAAAATCAAGTTATAAAATGAACTCAAAATATTTTGAAATTTTTATGGTGAGTTCTATGGATCAGGAGCCATAATGGAGATGAAAATTTAAGTCATTTAAATGTTTATATTTTCCAAAATTAATTATCTTAATGATTTAGGTTTTGTAAAAATTAGATATATTTTAAATGACTTGACTCATGAAATTATTTTCAAAAGCTTCTCTAGTCATGGGGGACCTTTCAAAATTTTCTTGTAATTTTCTAATCAATATACTAATTTCCATGATTATTTTAAAGAAATAAGGTGCAAATATTTAAAAAATATGGATCTCTGTATCGGGACTTCCTCTGACTTTAGAAAAATCAGAGGATATTTCCCTTGACAGAGACTACAGCATGCTAAAATTTCAAGTGAAGGTGATGTGTCAATATGCATGGAGAATCAAATGATTCAAAATAGTGTTTAATTAATTAAAAACAAAATATACATCAAATGGACTTGAAATTTATTTCACATTGTTTTCCTCTTTTCACTAAGCAAGAGAATATTTTTATGATTTTTTTACACAAAGTTATGAATTTTCTAAGTTAGAGGTATTTAAATAAATAGAAAAAAGCCCTATTTATCCATTTAAACCGTGCATGCTAACTAGATCCTAGGCAGCTCCAAAGGCATGTGTGGTGCTCTCTGGTTAGATGCTTTCATCCACGTATTTACTGACTCGGCCCGTAGTTTATGTCCGGAAGCGCTAACTAGCTCGATCTCCTCTGTCCACTTGATACACACTTAATCAAACGGCTCCCCGTCATCATCCCCGATAGAATGATTCTGTGACCGTCCACACTAAAACCCTAAGATCTTAACCTAAACTCAACCAAATCACTTCGGGTTTGATCCTATGGACTCGTCTAAGTGAGATGAACACATCCATATTGTAATCAAGCAATCAAATTAACTCTAAGCAAATGGAGAATCGAAATAGGCTCAGGATGAGGTGAGGTTTTGTACCTTTGCTCTAAGAAGTGAAGCTTCAATCAGATGGTCTTGGCATGTTTTTTGGGGTCTAAAGAGACTAGGGATTGAGTCTCTAGACTTGGTGTAAGGCCTAGGTATGAATTTGATCACGACCGGATTTGGGTGTTGGTCTAGAGCTATGGTAGAGGCTCTATGGAAGGGGGATTTTATGGGGCTTTGGTTTCTTTCTTGGTTGTGAAGGTTTAGGCAGAGGAGGGCAGTACATCATGGAACTTATGCCCTGGCCTCTAAGTACAGCTCAGCCAGACCAATTGATGGAGCTCCCAGCCAAACCAATTGATGGAACTTAGGTGGAGGGCAGAGGAGCTCCATCAATTGGTTTGGCTGAGCTGGCCTCTAAGTTTCATTTGGGTGAGGTGTCATGGGGATGGCTCTCAGTTTTGAACTTTTTCGGCCACTAGGCTAGCCAGCTAGCCAGGGGGAGGTGGCTAGGAGCTCAGCGAACCTAGGGGAATATGTCACAACAATTTAGTGCAATGATACCAAATTTTGGTAAGGATTTCTTAAGCACATGCATTTTTGGAAATAATATCCGTTAATTTAGGGGAACTTTAGACCATGGCTTGATTTAGGTGGTTCCATGGTGTTTGGACTGGTCACTAAGTCCAACTGATGGCTGTGGTGGAGTTAATTTGGTGACTTTAGGGTGGTTAGGTCACATTTAGTGCATGGGTTTCTATGTGTGTTCAAGTGATCAATGCTTAGGTTTGGGCTAGGTTATCCATGTAAATTGGCCCAACTAAATGTTGCATTTTTTGTAGATGATCATAAGGAACAACTTTGGTGAAGGATGGAAGTGGTTTTGAACTCAATTGAAGGGTCAGTTTGAGGAAACTTTGAATTTTAGTCAATTTGGTCATGTTAGACTAAGCTTGGGTCTAGCTTGGGTTAGCCTAGGTCTAAGTCCAAATTTATTGTTTTAAATGATAATTAGGGACCCTATTAAGAGTTTTCAACATGAATTGGATGCCAATTTTGGGGTTAAGAAAATTAATTGGGTGAAATTTGGCGACTTAGCCAATTTGGGGTTAAATTTGGGAATTTTGGATTTAGGCCAAAATAAAATGGATTTCAGGCTTCACCAAGGCCAATTTATGGTTTATTTTGATGTAAAATAATGTTATAAAGATTTTACAACATTAATTGGGGCCAATTGACTAGGATATGGGTCCAATTTGGTGAGATTAGGTCATATGGTCAAAATTGGGGTTTTGACCTAAATCAAAATTGGGCTCAAAGCATGGGTCAATTAAGCTTGGACTTGGTTTATCTTGGCCATATCAAAATTTAATTTGAGTTTTGGATTCGAATATGGGTAATTGAGATCAAATTGATGGACATTTAAGTTGAATTTGGGGAAATTTGGGCCCTTAAAGGCAAATTTGGGGGTTTTGGTTAAAGATGTTCAAATTGGCCAACTTAGGTCATGTGGTAGTTGAGAAAAATGAAAATAAGAATATTTGGGATTTATTAAGATTTTTTAAGAATTTTTGGAATTTTTGAATTTTTTTGCTATGGAGGGGCATTTTAGTAATTTTGGGTTGTTTAAGGGGCAAAAGGCCAAGATGGGTATTTTTTAAATAGATTGGGTAACTAATCACCCTAAATGAACCATGTACCAGAGGAAATCTCATTTTGGGTCCTCTATGTACTGGTCTTAGTCCCCTAGGGCTGGTAGGTTTAGGGGACCATCTACATGAGTATCCCAAAAAGTTCAAGGGACCTAGGCTAGAAATTTGAGTTTAGGGTTATGAGTGATTGTGAGTGTAGATGAGTGTAGTGAGTGACTTAGCTCCAGACCAACACCCAGGTTCAATCTTAAGGTCCAGCAGTCCTAAGGGGACTCATCTTGAGTTTCCCCTATAGTGACCCCACCTACTAAGTGTTAGAGGTTAGGATAAATATGTGGTACTTTAAGTTGAGTAAAGAAGATAGTAGAATTTTTAATAGTGAGGGTTCCATGTCTAGTTTTCTAAGAATAGTCAATAAGAAAGTCCTATGGCTAGACCTTGGGCTACTAAAGAGG
>NEWO01000887.1:0-17492 GCA_003013225.1 Phalaenopsis aphrodite
TATATATATATATATATATATATAACTTTGTCTGAGTGCGTCTGCCTTGCAGTGCAGGATCAAGTAGTTAGGCACGTGTGATAGGTTGGGGTTCACATCATCACCTCCAACCAATCTTTGGTGGTGTTCTTGAAGGTGTTACATTGCTTTTTCATGGTGTTATCATCGAGATAAGCCTCATAAGTTTACATTGGTTGGGAAATTTTAATTGGGTCACTCTAAGCTGAAAATCGTAAGGAGAGTGTTTGATGACATGAAGTTTGTGAATGTTTAAAAGGTTGGGCTCCTTAATTGCAGACATGTTGTGGTTCAACTCACAAAGGAGGAGGACTATGCTAAACTCTTCTTAAAAAAGTATATTAAAATAAAGGGGCAATAAAAGAAGCTACTAAAATGGTCACCTAACTTGGATCCTACCCAAGAACCCCCCATTGTCCATAATTGGTTCAAATTTCCATATTTAAAACTTCACTTATTTACCCGCCATATCCTATTCTCATTGGATGCTATGTTGGGCAGGCCAATGAAACTTGGCATATCATCATTCAATCTTGCAAGGCCATCAGAAGCAAGGATACTTGTGGAGATGGACATCCCCTTACATGAAGTTGAAGAGATTTTGATTGGGACTGCACATAATGGTTAATGGCATCCAGTGGCAATGCAAAAAAAAACATGGTACAGTGGACATTGCAAAATGTTAGGACACATTGAGGATAAGTGCTATAGGTTGCATCCTAGTTTGAAGAAAAATCTAACTATACATATAGATGCCTTTATTCAAAGATCTCTCAGTCCTGTTGAAGCTTAATTAATTAAGAAACAACAAACTAACCATAAGGGAGATCGAAATAGAGTTTGAAATGTCAATGATCGTCGACCTAGTCTTGATGAAGAGTCCTTGCATACAAAGTTCCAAATGTCAAAAATCATGTCATGATCAAACAAGAAAGGAAATATAATGTCATTTTGCAAATTAAAGATGACCAGGGGATGTGGCTAACATTACCTTCACATATTGCTCAAAGTGTTGTTAACTTCTTTCAGTCATTATTGGCCTCATCTCTCTAACTGCCAAATAATTTCCCATGAGCTTTTCATAGACAGAAGAGAATGTGCAAGCAATCTAGATCTCAATCATGCTTTTGATGAAGAGGAAATCAAAAGGGCTTTTTGATAGAATTGATGGAAACAAGATTGTAGGTTTTGATGGCTACAATTCACACTTTTATAAGACTGCTTAGAAAATTAGGATGTGATAGTAGCAATTCAAATTTTCTTCCTTGACACAAGTATTTGACAGCTACTACTATTGTATTAATACTCAAAGAGAACAAAAAGATTCATGGAGTGACTTTATAGCAATCAGACTTAACAATACTATAACCAAGAAAGTTTGTAAGATATTGGTGGAAAGGTAACAACCTTATATGAACAAGTTGATCAATGCAAACCAACTAGCATGTGTCTAGGGTAGTTTCATTAATGATAACATCCTATTAGCTTAATAAATGTTACTGGATATTGAAAAATATTGTAGAGGCAACAACTTAAACTTCAAATTGGACCTTAAAAAAGCTTATGGCTCAATTAATTGGGACTTTATTCTTGAGAAACTCGCAATTAAGGTTAACCATTTATTCTTATAGAAATTTTAAGTGTCAAATCAAGGAAAGAAACGTCAATGTTCAATCTTAAGGGTAATAGATTTTTAAGAATCCAAAACTACCCTAAAGGTTTTGTTTTATCTACTTGTTTTGTTGATGTCATTTCATTATTTTGTTTTATTATTGTCATTTTGTTATCTTGTTATTATTTTTTTTGTACTGAGATTCATTGTTCTATATTTTGAAAATCTTCTTTGAAAAATAGAGTTAACACATCCTAATAATATGCAAAGTTAATCTAACACATGACTTGCCTTTTATCTTCAGCAAACCTTCAAAACAAAATTAACATGAGAATACATTCTAATTTTTTTATTTAGTTGGTTGAATAATTTATAGACAACCCGGTCAAGATGTCTTGGGCTCCATCATTCTGGAATCGTCAGAGTAGTCAGAACTACTTAGCCCAAAAGGTAATTAAACTAGGACCGAAAGATTCTTGTCAAGAACCATATATTGCATCATCCAAGAGATCTTCATAGATCTAAACACTAGGGTTAAAGTTGATTTCAGTGATTTTTGTCCATTAAGGCTCGATTTAAGTTTTAGTGTCTTACTCAGATTTTAGGGGTTGAAAAATTTTAGGCTGTTTACGATTTATTAACCAATTAAGTTGTGTCATTTTGTTTTTTATTTTTATTTACGATGACCAGATCAGGATCGCATGGTTTTCTTATCTCGGGCCATTAATTTTGTGGTTTGATTAGTCATAAATGACAGGAAGATATTTGGTTAGCAACCATGGGTTACCTCCTCCAAAATAACTTCTCAAACCAAGTTGCATTTTCAAAGTTCAAGCCTAAGTTTTACTGTCTTTTAGGGTGAATTTTAAGTTGTTTGGATTTTATGTTTGTTTGGATTTTTGGGACATAAAATCATGTCATGATCAAACAAGAAAGGAAATCTAATGTTGTTTTGCAAATTAAAGATGATCAGGGGATGTGGCTAACATTACTTTCACATATTGCTAAAACTGTTGTTAACTTCTTTTAGTCATTATTGGCCTCATCTCTCTCTTACTGCCAAAGAATTTCTCATTAGCTCTTCATTGATGGAAGAGACTGTGCTAGCGATCTAGATCTTACTCATGCTTTTGATGAACAGAAAATCAAAAGGGCTTTGGATAGAATTGATGAAAACAAGATTGCATGTTTTGATGGCTATACTTCACGCTTTTATAAGATTGCTTAGAAAATTAAAAGGAAGGATGTGATAGTATAAATTCAGAGTTTCTTCCTTGAAACAAGTATTTCACAGCTACTACTACTGTATTAATACTCAAAGAGAACAAAAAAGAGGCATGGAGTGACTTTATAGCAATCAGACTTAACAATACTATAACCAAGATAATTAGTAAGATATTGGTGGAAAGGTAACAAACTTATATGAAAAAGTTGATCAATGCAAACCAACTAGCCTATGTTCAAGGTAGTTTCATTGATGATAACATCCTGCTAGCTTAATAAATGTTACTGGATATTGAAAAATATTGTAGAGGCAACAAATTAAATTTCAAATTGGACCTTAAAAAGATTATGGATCAATTAATTGGGACTTTATTCTTAAAAAACTCCCAATTAAGGTTAACCATTTATTCTTAAGGAAATTTTAACTGTCAAATCAAGGAAAGAAACGTCAATGTGCAATCATAAGGGTAATAAATTTTTAAGAATCTAAAACTACTCTAAATGTTTTGTTTTGTCCTTTTGTTTTGTTGATGTCATTTAATTATTTTGTTTTATTAATGTCATTTTTGTTATGTTGTTATTATTTTGATGTGTTGAGATTCCTTGTTATATCTTTAGAATATTGTCTTTGTAAAATAGAGTTAACACATCCTAATAACATGCAAAGTTAATCTAACACATTACTTGCCTTTTATCTTTAACAAACCTGCAAAACAAAATTTACATGAGATTATGTTTTAATTTGTTTATTTAGCTGGTTGAATAATTTTTAGACAACCTGGTTAAGATGTCTTTGACTTCTTCATCCTGGAATCGTCAGAGTATTCAGAACTACTTAGCCTGAAAGGTAATTAAACTAGGACAGGAAGATTCTTGTCAAGAACCATAAATTGCGTCATCCAAGAGATCTTCATAGATCTAAACACTAGGGTTCAAGCTAATTTCAGTGAATTTTGTTCATTAAGTTTCAATTTAAGTTTTAGTGTCTTAATCAAATTTTAGGGGTTGAAAAATTTTAGATTGTTTATGATTTATTAACCAATTAAGTTTTGTCATTTTGTTATATATTCTTATTTAGGAGGACCCGATCAGGATCCCATGGTTTTCTTATCCCAGGCCATTAAGTTTATGGTTTGATTAGTCATAAATTTTGTGGTTTGATTAGTCATAAATGACTGGAAAATATATGGTTAGCAACCATGGGTTACCTCCTCCAAAATATCTTCTCAAACAAAGTTGCATTTTCAAAGTTTAAGTCTAAGTTTTAATGTCTTTTAGGGTGAATTTTAAGTTGTTCGGATTTTATGTTTGTTGCGCTTTGAGTTGTATTTAGATTGTAAGTTGAATCATCTACTTTGAATTTAATTCAGGTTGATTGTCTAGTTCCAATGTAAATTAGTCTTTGGGTATAAATTTAATGTAGGATAAACCTAAAGAAGTTTAGTTAAGTCGAAGGTAAGTTAGACTTATTATTTATGTTTAGTGTTAGTTGAACCCAAAAGAGGATGATTAAGTCTAATGTAGGTTAGACTTAAGATTTAGGTTCAGTGTCAGTTGAACCAAAGATTTAAGTTGGCTTTGACTTAAATTGGGTTGAGTCTAAGGTTTAGGTTGACTTCAGTTCAATTTAGGTAAAACCTAATGTTAAAGGTTACTTTGGTTCCATTTAGGAAAGACATAGGTTGTTAAGTCATTTAAGTTCAATTTAGGTAGAACATAAGGTATAAGATTACTTAGGTTCAATTTAGGTATAACCTAAGGTTCAAAGAATGATATAGTTTCAATTTAGGTAGAACTTAGAATATAAATTCATTTAAATTCAATTTAGGTGAAACCTAAGACTTGATGTCATTTAGGTTCAATTTAGGTAGAACCTAAGCAAATTTGATTAATTCTGATGTAGGTTAGACTTGAAGCTTAGGCCCGATGTAGACTGGACATAAAAAAGTTTGGGTAAGTTGAGTTTAATTTTGATTGAGCCTAAGGTTTGGTATAACATAGATTCGATTTTAGTATTGAGTTTTGAGGCAACTTAAGTTAAATTTAGATTGATTTTAAATGTTTGGGTTATGTCCAATATAGTTGAACGTAATAATTTTAGTTGTCTTAAGTTTAATGTTGATAAAGCTTAAGATCTAGTTAATTCAAATTAAGGTTAGACTTAATTAAGTTTTAAGTTTTTTTAAGCCTAATGTAAGTAAGGCTTAAGAATTAATTAAGTCAAATTAGGGTTAAATTCAATTAGAGTTTTAGGGTACTTAAGCCTAATGTAACTAAGGCTTAAGAATTAATTATGTTAAATTAGAGTTAAACATAATTAAGGTTTAAGTTAGTTTAATTCTAATGTAAGAAAGGCTTAAGAATTAATTAAGTTTAATTAGTGTTAGACTTACTTAGGGTTTAACGGTACTTAAACCTAATGTAATTAAGGTTTAAGAATTAATTAACTCTAATTAGGGTTAGATTTAAAAAAGGATTAAGTTTGTTTAATCCTAATGTAATTAAGGCTTAAGAATTCATTAAGTATAATTAAAGTTAGACTTAATTGGGGTTTAAGGGTACTTAAGACTAATGTAAGTAGGCTAAGAATTAATTATGTTTAATTAGGTTTAGAATTAATTAATATTTAAGTTGGTTTTAGCCTAATGTAAGTAAGGCTTAAAAATAAATTAAGTCTGATTAAGGTTAGACTTATTAGGGTTTAAGGGTACTTAAGCTTGAAGTAAGTAAGACTTAAGAATTAATTAAATCTAATTACAGTTAGAATTAATTAAGGTTTATGTTGTTTTAAGCCTAATGTATGTAAGGATTGGGTTAATTAAGTCTAATTAGGGTTAGTCTTAATTAATGTTTAAGGTTACTTAAGCCTAATAAAAGTAAGGCTTAAGAGTTAATTAGGTCTAATTAGGGTTAGACCTTACTAAGGTTTAAAAGGGCATTTAAATCTAATGTAAGTAAGGTTTAAGGGTAATTATGTCAAATTAGAGTTAGGCTCAATTAAGGTTTAAGGTTACTTAAGCCTAATGTAAGTAAGGCTTAAGGGTTAATTAGGTATAATTAGGGTTAGACATAAATAAGGTTTAAAGTTACTTAAGCTTATTGTATGTAAGGCTTAAGGGTTAATTAGGTCTTTTAGGGCTAGACCTAATTAAGGTTTAAGGTTACTTAAGCCTACTGTATGTAAGGCTTAAGAGTTAATTAGGTCTAGTTAAGGTTAGACCTAATTAAGGTTTAAATTTCTTTTAAGCCTAATGTAAGTAATGCTTAATGTTAGACTTAATTATGATTTTAGTTTTACTCTATCCTAACGTAAGCAAGGCTTAAGGGTTAATTAGGTCTAATTAGGGTTGGACCTAATTAAGGTTTAAAGGGTCATTTAGGGTAAATGTAAGTGAGGCTTAAGGATTAATTAAGTCTAATTAGGGTTAGACTTTATTATAGTTTAAGGTTTACATAAGCCAAATGTAAGTAAGGCTTAAAAAGCTTAATTAGGTCTAACTGGAGTTAGACCTAATTATGGTTTAAGGTTTAATTAAGCTTAATGTAAGTAAGGCTTCAGAGTTAATTAGGTCTAATTAAGGTTAGACCTAATTAGAGTTTAGGTTTACTTAAGCCTAATGTAACTAAGGATTAAGAGTAATTTAGGTCTAATTGGGGTTAGACCTAATTATGGTTCAAGGTATACTTAAACCTAACCTTAGTTGGATTCAGGGTTTTGTCAGTCACCAAATTTTAAGTTGTCGGTTGTCGGAATTGATATCTCGATGCTCGATTTAATTTAATATATATATATATATATATATATATATATATATATATATATATATATATATATATATATATATATATGTGTGAAAAAGTAGTATTTTAAAATTTGAAAATATAAGATCGGACTGATCTCATATTCTCAGTAGTTTAAATAAATGAGCCTAATAGCGCAAGAAATGCATCTATCCCAAAGGTTAAACAAACTACATACTAGAAAGGCTCGATTAAATAAACCAAAGAATTTATTATATCCTTTTAAGGCAGCCAAAAACTATTTTTATCTGGCCGACATGTTCCCCTATTTAATACAAAAGATTAAATAGGGTTTATGTTAAGGTGGGTTCTTAAAAGTTTTTTATAAGGGCAAGCCCCTATAGTTAATTACATCTTAGATAACCAAAGTGACCAAAGAAAACTCTCGATAAAAATCATGGGATATTAACTTCGAAGAGTTCAATAGGAAATTTATTTTCAAAGATCGGACAAAGAGGTGTGAAGGGGAATGACTCAAATTTGGAACATTTTATTTCAGAATCCAAAGGTAAAAGAACTGCGGTTGTCACAGATCCTAAGGAGAACCTCAATGACTTCTCAAGGTATCCTATGGTTTGGCTTCAATTTCGAGAAGAAAAACTATTTACCTATTTCATCATGTTGATTTTATTAATTAGGAGTTATAATTGCATGACACGGTCATACAATTTAGGTTGTGACAAATGATAAAATCAGAATCCTAAAATGAGTGAGGGTCTACATTGCACGACATGATATTGCAAAGGCCTAAAGATGAGTTGAAAATTTATGTCACACTAGGCGGACAACCTTGAAATCATATGGCTTGTTGTTTAATTTTATAGAAATATGTGTTGCTATAGATCATTATGATATTGTTGATCTGCTTGTTGTTGAATGCTAACCACATGGCTAACTCTATGTTCCTCGGCGAAGTAGCAGTCCTAAGGTCTAAGGTTCAAATTGTTTAAATGACAAGTTAAAATTCAGTCAGGTAGGGTTAAAGTTGATTAAAGCGATGCCAGTTAGGATCCCACGTTTCCCTCATTTTAGTATCACTATTTTCTTTTGAATTTACTTAGCTTAAACAAGTTGTGAAACCCATTTAAACTAGGGAAATCTCGTTAACAACTGTGGGTTACCTCCTCCGAGGGACTTGCATAAATTTAAAAGGACATTTTAAGTTCATAATGGCATTTCGAAGATGTATGATCACCTTTGAAATAATTGTTTTAGATTTTTTAAAATGTTGGTTAGTTTTTTAAAATGGTTTTGATTTTGCAAGTAAAGTAAAGTGCACATCCATGCAGTTATGATATTTTGCAAGAGTAAATTGCAGAAAGTAAAATGATAGAAATTAAATAACACTGAAAAAGCGTACATGTAATCTTCTCAGCATTCTCGCTGAAACGTCAGCTTTCACAACATGTATATGTAATTTTGCAGAAGCAGAAATTAACAATAGTTGATGGTGTATCTAACAAACTCTGAACTAGGACTTATTAAGTCTCGAAATATTTTAGTGGATGATTTTAAAAGAAAAAATAGCAAGTTCAATTTGTCTTCGAAAACATCCAAGAGATTTCAAAGTGCTCGGGGAATGACTCTGAACTACCTCAAAGATCTCTTAAAACATTTAAGTTGATTTTGAACTTATCATATTGCTCTATTAATTGTCTCAGGTCAAATTAAATATACCCCACTACTCGGAGAATCTTGACATTTTAATCATTGAAACAACAAAATAATATGTTGTTTTAAGTATATATTTTATGCTTATTTTTGGTGATATTGCATTTTAAAGGAGGGTATTTTCATGTTTTTGTTGCAGGTATATCAATTTTAGGCTTTTCGAGCAAAATTAGCAAAAAGGATGAAATTTGGAGCCAAAAGAGTGAAGTTTCGAATTAGATGTGCCAAATTGGCACCAGATTGGTGTCAGATGAGCCAAAATGCAGATCTGCATGATCGTTAGCAAACTGGTGCATGATGCACTAGATTGGCTCCAAATGCGCCATTTGATAGAGAGTTGGCACATGATGTGCCAGATTTTTCTCCAGATGCGCTAGAGATGATTTTTTGTAGATTAAGGCGGTTTGAGACAAATTTTGCTCAAAGTTTCCAATGATCACATATTCTGAACACTCCTTGGAATAATTAAATGCATATAGATACTTTTGAAGGTTCTTTTATGAAGGGATATTTCTCTTGGATAAATGGACTTATCTTTTGAATTCAAAAGAGTTGACATTATGACAGAATTTTGGAAGTAATTTTGAACACTTTTTGGAGGGAGGAAGCCTTTAAAAAAAGAGAAGGAAGTCTAGGGCTTGAAAAAAAAAAGATAAAACTATGTTTGGGCATGAGGTACGTAGCGTGAAGAAGGAGAGAGAGAGAGAGAGAGAGAGAAAGTTAAAAGCTTGGAGATTTTCTTCAAGGATTGTAAGAGGAGAGGATAGGTAAGAGATTTCTTCTTCATTACACTTCAAAGAGAGAATTGAGAGTGCTTGTAAAGAGAGAAAGGCTTGGATAGAACTTCTAGAGTTCGATTGGGAAGGATTGTGAGATAAGCTGTCTTTTATTTCTTTTATTTTTTAAACTTGCTTTTACATATGAAATCTGTGTTTTGTCGTATCTTTCTCATGAATTCTGAGTAGTCTTCTTTATCCTTCTCCCGACTTTAAGATATGATTTTGTGAAGAATTGATTTCTTCATAATGTTTTAAATGTCAATAGTTTGTGATGATTTGAACTCCTATCTTCATTTACTTTTCGATCTAACCAATTGAAATGTTAAAATGTGTTGAGAAACATATATTTCAAAAGGAAAATAATTTCTACAATATGGGGAGAATCACATTTGATTTCATGGGAGCGTATTTCGTCCATATAATTTGGTGCAAATAAATAGGAAAATATACTTTATTAGATGCAGAATTGAAGATTTTATGGTGACAGATTAAAATGTCCAATCTGGTCCAATTGATTAGAAACTGATGCGAGATTGTTAGGCCTCAGAGGAGGGCGTAGTGGGAGCTTTGGAGTGCTAGCCAGTATCCTCCTAACCCAACCATGAAATTAGGGACTAAACTCAGGATTAGTCAATGGTCTTTATGCACTCGGAAGAGGGTAAAGAATAGGATTGCTCCTACTTGGAAAAAAATAGTTTTTTTATATATTTTTTCAAATGATTTTAATTCCTTCTCAAACCATATACTCATTGTAAAGGGGAAGGATGCTTTCTTAAATTTGAACTTTTTGTCACAACATCTTAGTTTTAATTTATATAAATTTACTTTTGAAAGTTTAACATTTAATTTAGTTAACTTTGTATTTAATCTGCATTTTAATTAGCATGCACTTGTTACTTAATATTCAAACTTCACACTTTACTTTTTATATTCTTAAAATAGTACTTTACATTATTATTTTAAGAAGTTATTTACATGCATTTCCAACTTTCCTGTTAGATCGATGTCTAGGACTACATTAGAACCCTTTATTACTTGAGCGATACATATACTTGCATTATTTTTAAAGGGGATTTGGTAGTTTAAATATTATTAAAATATAAAACTTTTTTAATTGAAGTTATTTTGTTAGGATTAATTTGCATATTTGATATTGTATCTACAGTGTGTATTTTGTCCATATAATTAGGTGCAAATAAATAGAAAAATATACTTTGTTGGATGCAAAATTGGAGGTTTTATGGTGAAAAATTAAAATGCACAATCTAGTCCAATTAATTAGAAACTGATGCAAGATTGTTAGACCTCAAGGGAGGGAGTAGTGGGGGTTTTGGAGTAGTAGCCAATATCCTTCTAGCCTAACCATGAAATTAGTGACCAAACTCAGGATTAGTCAATGTTCTTTATGCACTCGGAAGAGGGTAAAGAATAAGATTGCTCCTATTTGGCACAAAAAAGTTTTTTATATATATTTTCAAATGATTTTAATTTCTTCAGAAAACATATACTCATTGTAAAGGTGAAGGATGCTTTCTTAAATTTGAACTTTCCGTCACAACATCTTAGTTTTAATTTTCATAAATTTATTTTTGAAAGTTTAACATTTAATTTAGTTAACTTTGTATTTTAACTACATTTTAATTAGCATGCACTTGTTACTTAATATTCAAACTTCACACTTTACTTTTTATATTTTTAAAATAGTACTTTCCATTATATTTTTAAGAACTTATTTACATGCATTTCCAACTTCACTGTGGGATCGATCTTCAGGGCTCCATTAGAGCCCTTTATTACTTGAGCGATACATATACTTGCGTTATTTTTAAAGGGGATTTGATAGTTTAAAGATTATTAAAAGATAAAACTATTTTAATTGATGTTATTTTGTTAGGATTAATTTGCATATTTCATATTATATATATCGTGTGTATTTTGTAATATTTAAAAATTTTTGCAAAACTAACACACTAAATGCACCTACATTAAGTTTTTGACGATATTACTGGGGAAGTAACAGAAAGTAGTAGTATGCTATTTTATAAATTATAGTATTCTTATTTTAAAAACTAAAAAAAAGGGTGTTTGTAGTTTATTTTGAATATTTTATTATTTAAGTGTGTTTGCATATTTTTAAAATTACTTGTTGTGTCTTTTTATGTGTAGTGTAGGATCTGAAAATTTAGTACCTTATATTTTGAGTTTAAAAGAACAATTAAAAAAAATTGAAAACAATAAAAAGAGAGAGACCATATTAGCAAAATGACTTGCAATTTGGGCAATCTTAAAAATAAAGTGAACATCAGTGACCTTTAATAGATTATGCTAATCCTACAGCAGATGAGATTCATTTAAGTAAACAAAACCCTCTTGTAGTTGCCAATTCATTTGAGCTTAAATCTACTGTTATCCAAATGGTTCAAAACAATTAGTCTGGGCGAACACCAACTGAAGATCCTAATATACACCTTGCTAGTTTTCTATAATTATGTGATACATTTAAATATTATGGAGTGCCGAATGATGAAGTCAGACTTAGAATTTTTCCTTTTTAACTAAGGGATAAAGCTAAGATGTGGTTAAACTGGTTAGAACCCAAATCTATCAAAACTTGAGGAGATTTATCAAAAAAAATTATCTAAATATTTCTCACCTTAAAAAATTGCTAATCTTAGAAATGATATTAAATCTCTTTGTCAGTTTGAAGGGGAATCAATTTATGAAGCTAGGGAATGATTTAAAGAACTCCTTAGAAAGTGTCATCAGCTTGCATTGCCAGATTAATTAATAATTCAAACGTGTTATAATGAATTGGTTGGATCTCTTAGATTGATAATTGACGCTATTGCTGGTGGATCATTAATATCAAAACCATTAGATGAAGGATGTTCTTTAATTAAAGAGATGGCTACTAATAATTTTTAATGGCCCTCTAAAAGGTTAAATCCAAAAAAAGTAGCCATCATTCATGATTCTGATGCAAAATATATGTTAGTTGCACAAATAGCAGCTATATCAATGAAGTTAGATCGATATGGAATGAATTATTCTCAGACATCACTTGTGCTTGAGGAGAATTCATTGGGAGAAATGATAGAATCTCAATCTTATTATGACATCTTAAATGCAATAAATAGTCATTCTAATAACCCTTATATTAATTATTATAATTTTGGTTTAAAGAACCATCCAAATTTTAGTTAGACTAATAATAATTTAAATGCTGCAAATTTGTAATGGGGAAACAACACTATGAACCCATTGAGAAACTCTAATAATCAAGGAAATCCAACTTATAAACTTTATTACCTCCATGATTTAATAATTGATAGAGTAAGGAGAAAAAGTTGTGAATGGAAGAATTGATATTGCAAATGGGGAGTCAATTACAAAGTCAAGGAGCTACAATTAGAAACTTGGAAAATTTATTGGGATGTATTGCTATCGCACTCAGCAATAGACCTCCATAAACATTGCTTAGTAATGTTGAAGTAACTACTAATGATCAAAACAAAGAGCAAATTAAGGCTATTCAATTAAGAACTGGAAAAGAATTAGAAAACAGAGTTTAAGAATAAGTGGAAGTTGAGGTTGAAAAAGATGAGGTGGAAAATGAAAAATCTGGTGAAGATTTTCATTTTGTGTCAGAATTTCCCTTTAAACCAATGAAAATTATTGTAGCATGACCACCACCTCCATTTCCTCAAGGATTGAAGTATAAAAACTGAGATAATCAATTTTTAAAATTTTTTAGAAATATTGAGGAAATTAACGATAAAAATTTGATTTGTTGAAGCTTTGAAACAAATATCAAGCTATGTGGAGGATATACTTAATAAGAAAAGAAAGTTTGTAGATAACAAGATTGTTGCACTCATTGAAGAGTGCAACACTATAATTCAGAAAAAGCTTCATGAAGAACTCAAAGATCCTAGAAGTTTTACAATTCCTTGTGATATTGGTGAATCTTTTTTGGGAATGCTTTATGTTATTTAGGAGCCAATATTGAGCTTATGTCGTTATCAATTTTCAAAAGGTTGAGCTAAGGAGATATTTCACCGACGACTGTAACTATTTAGTTAGTTGATCATTCGATTACCTATCCTAAAGGAGTTATAGAAGATGTTTTGGTAAAAGTTGATAAATTTATTTTTCATGTGGACTTTATTATATTAAATATGGATGAAGATAAAGATATTCCTATCTTTTTAGGAGGATCATTCCTGACCACTAGAAAAGCTTTGATAGATGTGTAGAAAGAAGAACTAACTATGAGAGTTAGTGATCAAGAGGTTACATTTAATATTACAAAATCAATGAGATACCCTGCAAAAGAGCAAAAGATTGAATGCTTTAGAATGGATATTAATGAATATTTAAGCCGTGAAAATTTCATAAACACATTTAAAAGAGAATTTGAAAAGGAATATATGGATTATCAAAATGAGGATAAAATTCAAGATGAACCTACGGAAGTGAGTAAAGAAGATATGGATTATGTTCAAGAAAAAATTGAAATGTTAGATCCTACATAAAGTAATAAGAATTTGATTTCATCTATTGAGAAACCTCCTAAACTAGAACTGAAGACACTTCCTGTACATTTGAAGTATGTAGCCTTAGGAGATTTATATGTATTACATGTTATAGTATTCTCATAATTAACTGATGGCAAGAACAACCGTTGCAGCAAACTTTGAGAAGATATAAAAAAGTCTTTGGATGGACATTAGTTGATATTAAAAGAATCAATCCTTCAATTTGTATGAATAGAGTTTTATTGGAAGATCAACATGAACCAAGAGGTGACCTCAAAGGATATTAAATCCTAAGATGAAAGAAGTTGTTAACAAGAAAATTTTAAAATAGTTAAATGCTAGAATAATATATCCTATTTTAGACAGTGCTTGGGTAAGTTATTTACTGTGTTCTAAAGAAAGGAAGAGTGAAAGTGGTGTCAAATGAGAATAATGAATTCATACTAACAAGACAAGTCACTGAATGATGAATCTACATAGACTATAGAAAATTAACTTCTGCCACCAGAAAGGATCATTTTCCTTTACCCTTTTTAGACCAGATGTTGGATAGGTTGACTAGGCACAAATATTTTTGTTTTCTAAATGGATATACCAGTTATCAGCGAATACCTATAGATCTAGATGATCAAGAGAAAACAACATTTAATAGTCCTTATGGAACTTTTATTTTTCTCATAATGCCCTTTGGATTATGTAATGCGCTGCAACATTTCAATGTTTAATGATGTTAATTTTCAGTGATTTGATTGAAAAAGTGATTCAAGTCTTCATGGATGATTTTTTTGTGTTTTGAACTTCATTTGAAATATGTCTAAATCATTTAGGGAAAGTTCTTGAATGATATGAAAAAACTAATCTTGTATTGAACTAGGAGAAATGTCAATTTATGGTTGCAGGAGAAATTGTGCTTTGGCAAAAAATTTCAAAAATTAAAAGGAAGTAGATCCTGTAATAATTTAGGTTATATCAAACTCATCTCCGCCTACTAATGTAAGAGGAGTTAAGAGTTTCTTAGGACATGCTAGATTTTACTAGAGATATATTAAAGATTTTTCAAAAATTACTAAACCCTTATGCCAACTTATAGAAAAAGATATAAAATTTGATTTCAACCAAGATTGCCTTAAAGCCTTTGAAACTTTAAAAGAAAAATTGATCACTGTTTCTATAGTTGTTTCACCTGATTGGGAAAATATTTTGAATTAATGTCTGATGCTAGTGATTATGCAATTGGAGTTGTATTAGGTCAAAGATATGATAAAATTTTTAAAGTTATATATTATACTAGTAAGAATCTTAATTATATTAAGATTAACTACACTACCATTGAAAGAGAGCTATTAGCCATTGTGTATGCTTTTGATAAGTTTAGGCCATATCTAATTAGAGCTAAATATGTTGTGCATGCTGACCATTTGGCTATTAAATATTTGATGCAAAACCAAGATTAATTAGATGGGTACTTCTGATGTAAGGGCTTGATTTTGTAATAGTCAATAAGAAAGGGATTGATAATCAAACTGCTAATCATCTATCTAGGCTAGAACAAGAAGAAATACTTGACATGAAAAAAGAAATTAATGAAACTTTTCCTGATGAACAACTTTATACTATAAAAGGATGGGAAATAGCTTGGCATGCTGATATTGTAAATTATATTGTTAGTAGTATTTTACCATATGAATTAAAAAAACACCAAGAAAAAAAAATTATATATATATATATATATATATATATATATATATATATATAGGATCAGTGTCAGAGAGTAGGTAATATTTCAAAAAAGGATGAAATGCCTCTAAATTTTAATTTGAAAATTGAAATTTTTTATGCATTGGGATTTAGTTTAATAAGACTATTTATACCTTCATTCAGAAATAGATTTATATTGATTACATTGGATTATGTTTCAAAATGGATTGAAGCAATCACTTTACCTCGATGTGATTCTTCAAGTATTTCAAAATTTTTAATTAAAAAAGTTTTTACAAGATATTGAATGCCTAGAGTAATCATTACTGATGGAGGGTTTCATTTTAGAAATACAACAATTGCAAGATTGTAGAAAAATATAATATAATGCATAAAATTGCAACTGCTTATCATCCCAGACAAGTGGTTTAACAGAAGTATCTAATCATGAAATTAAGAGAATTTTGGAAAAAAGCGTAAATCCTAGTAAAATGGATTGGTCTGTTAGATTAGATACTGCATTATGAGAATACATAATAGCTTATAAGACACATATAAGTATGTCCCCTTATGGATTAATTTTTGGGAAGACTTGTCACTAGCCAGTAGAATTGCAGCATAAAGCATATTGGGCTATTAAGGAATTCAATTTCAATTTGAAAGACGCTGGTGAGAAAAAGATTATTGCTATTCAATGAGCTTGAAGAAATTATGAATGAATCTTATGATAATGCTAGAAATTATAAGAAAAGAATGAAAGAATGTCATGATCCAAAGGTAATAAAAAAAGAATTTAAACATAGATAAGAAGTTTAATTATACAATACAAGATTGAAATTATTTTCTGGAAAACTGAAGTCTAGGTGGAAAGGGCCATCCAAAGTTCTAAAAGTCTATCCCTATGGAGCTTTTAATCTTGAAGATCCTTAGACTAGAATGATATTTAAAGTAAATAGGTACAGATTAAAACCACATTTTGATGGTCAAACACCAGTTTTTAAAGAAACTATAATGTTTGGTCACCCAGAATAAAGACTGGGAATGTCGGGCCGACGACATTAAACTAAGGCTTTGTGGGAGGCAACCCATACTTATCGTTGTTTATTTTGCATTTTAAGTTTTTGTTTGGAATAATTTACATATATTGGTATTTGTGTTTCCATAAAATCTATGTATTTAAGAAAAAAATAAAAAAAAAAAATATTTTACTTAATTTTATGGAAAAATTGAGGATTTTTTATCGAAATCAAAAATGCGAATTTTTTGAACTGGCGCATGATGTGCCAAATTCTAGAGAGCTCGCGCATGATATGTCAGAATTGGCACATGATTCACCGCAATGATGAAATTGGCTTAAAACATTTCAAAGTTCAGTTTTTGGCGGGTTCTTCTTCTTATAACTACCAAAAACTGATTTCAAAGTCCATTTTGGAAGGGAAAACATGGGAGGAGTCACTAGATTTCAATTCCAATGGCGTCCCAATCTAAAAATTTTGCTAGATTTGGGATTTTCAACCAGAGAGAGTTTGTTAGTTTCTATCTGATAGAAGTTGCATGATTGTTTTCTAGTGAAGAAGATGCTAATCAAAGAAAGGGGGTTTGTGAATTAAGGATTCAATACACTGAATACTCGAGTTGAAGAGATTATTGCTCAGAGATGTTGAGAAATGCTTTGTTACACTACTGTTGTCGTAGTTGTCCATATAGTGAAAGAGTTTTATGCTAGTGTACATGAAATCAACCAGTAATTGTCTATGTGTGAGGCAAGTTTGTCCAATTCACTCCTTTAAGAATAAACGAGATGTTTATGATTGAAAATGTGTCTATCTACAATTATGTGAATTTTACCCCTATGAGAGATAATATGAATGAACTCTATCAGTACCTTACGAATGAAGATACGAATTGGGAGGCCATAGATGATGGAATTGTAGTTTTTTATCATCATTGTTAAATTCTTCTTCTAAAGCATGACACTTCCTTATTGCATCAAAATTATTGCCTACTATGAATATTAGTAAGGTAACTACGGAAAGTGTTATTTTAAATTACTATATTCAAACAAAAAAACCTATTGATATTGCAACAATCATTGTGAAATAGATTTTGGGTTTGATTGTGAATGGGTCTGCAACTAGATTTGGACATCCA
>NEWO01000887.1:29615-49359 GCA_003013225.1 Phalaenopsis aphrodite
TGAAATGAGCTCAAGAAAATTAGAAATGAATCATATGAGTGCTAGAATTTGTAAGAAAAAGATAAAAAATTGGCATGATCAAAAGATTTTAAGAAAATATTTTGAGCTTCGACAAGAGGTTTTATTATATAGCACTCGAATAAAATTATTTCCCGGAAAACTTAAGTCCAGGAAAGTCTATTCTTATGGTGTGGTGGATATTAAAGATCTGAAAACTTAATGAATAATTAAAGTAAATGAACACGGACTAAAATCTTAGATTTTGAAAACAAACCTTTGTATGAAGAGATCCTAATGTTGGGTCAACCATAGTAAAATATTTGATATTTTGGGCTGACGACGTTAAACCAAGCATTTTGTGGGAGGCAACCCATAGTTATCTGTGTTGATTGATTTATGATTTTTGTTGATACTGAATATGTGATGTAGTACTAAGACCTATGAGATGTTAGAAGGTACAAAACACTAATTTGATGATTGAAACAAGATTCAGACATTAAAAATTAGACATGAGGAGAACAATGCTAAATTGGGCACTAACGCTTTGGTTTTAGAGACAGTTTTGCTTATATTCATTAAATATGGATGAATTTCAAAAAGCTTCCTGAAGTGACCCATAGTTATTTTTAGAGCTTTATAAATAAAAATCATTTCTACACATTTGAGAGGATAGGAGGAGATAAAAGTCATTTTTGGGTGGGTTAGACCAGTATTGAGGAGGGCGGTCACCATAGTGAGGGTGAGGTGATTGTGAGTGTTTGATGAGTCTTGTGTGAGTCCTACAAAGTCAAGTTCAGTCAAGAAAGTTTAGAGGATTGCATGGGGAAGAGTTTGAGATAAGTATTTGCACTTTTGCTTTGTAAACTTGGTTTTTAATATGTGCAACTTTTTGTGTGGTTATCCCCATGAATTCTGAGTAGTTTTCTTTTCTATCTCCTAGCAATAAGAATTAATCATGTGTGGGGTTATAATGTTTTGAAGATTTCTTTTATTCCAAAAATTTATGATGGTTTTTTCATCTGTTCATAATTTATTTTGCAAGCTTCTCATTTGTGATGTTAAAATTTGTTGTAAAACATAAGGACTAGGGAGGGCTACGATTCAACATCTAGTGAGTAACACACTAAAACTTGGATGGATGGGATGCCATGTCCAAAGAGGAGTGCAAATAAATCAGAAGATAAGTTTTGATGGGTGTAGAATTGATGATTCTAGACTGATAGGCTACAACTTTTATCAATTTGGTCTTAGTTCAGAACTTGAGTCCTTGGTTGGTCCTATAGAGATGACACAGTGAGTAATCTTGAAGTGAGAGGGTACAATCTACTCAGCAGAACAATACAATAAATAAGCTAATTTTAGATTAACCAGCGTTCTTTATGCACTTAAGAGGGGGTAAAGAATAGATATGCTTCTATTTTTCACAAAATATCATTTTCATTATTATGCATTTGATTTCTACATTGATTACAATCTCTTTGCAAGGTGAAAGACCTTTTATTATAATCGTACTATTTTACACATCTGTAGTTTAGAAACTTTGTATCTACTTTAAACTTTAATTTAGAAGTAGCAAACTTTACTTTATACATTTTTACAAATAGTTCAATATTACTCTCCTACAAAATTCTCTTACAATTTGGGTAGTTATATTTCAAAGTTAGCATTTATGAAAAACTCTATATTTATTTGAAATGATACATATACTTGCATAGTACCCCTAGTGTGTAAGCCATTAATCAATTTTATCACATATTTATTTTGCACATTAGCAGTTGAATATAAATTGGGTCAAGTTTTTTACAATCACTCAGAACTTGAATAATCAGGTATTTGTGGGTCGGGTCAAATTTTTGGTGTTGTTACGAGGAATTTGATAGAATTTTTAGTCTTAAAATTTTTTATTTAACTGTAGATTTATGTTAGGACAATTGTATTTTAATTTACTTTTATCAGTAATTATTTTTTTCTTAAATATATAGAAACACAAAAATCAAAAATTATAAAAATATACGAAAAATTAAAAAAAATTAAAAATATTTTTATTTTAAGTGTTTTGCTTTACTTTAATTTTCTAAACTTTTAATTTTGCATGCTATTGACCTTACTTTTGGTTGAGGTTTAGTTTTTCCTCTTTAATAGCCTAAGGTCTAGCCATAGGACTTTCATATTGACTATTCTTAGAAAACTAGAAAAGGAACCCTCACCATTAGAAATTCTACCCTCTTCTTTACTCAACTTGAAGCTCCACATATTGTTTCTAATCTCTAGCACTAAGTAGATTGGGTCATTATGGGGGGCTCAACGAGAGTTCTGTCGACACTATTTTTGGTTAGAGGAGTTGTCCGTAAGAAGTTGTCGATCACTGGAATCAAAATCTCGTCGCCTGCTTCGAAATGACATTTTATTGTTTAGAAAAAATATGAAATCAAACTAATCCCATTTCTTTCATGGTTTAAATGAAAGAGTGTTGTACCTCAAATCATGTATCTATCCCGAAGGATAAACATAAGGCTTGAAGATGGGGCTCGATCAAATAAATTGAGAAATTTATGACGTCCGTTTGGTTTGCAAAATCATTTTATTTGCCTACAATTTTTCCTATTTAATATGAAGAATTAAATAGGGTTTATATTAAGCTAGGTTTAGAGAAGTTTTTTATAAGGACAAGCCCCTATAGTTAATTACATCTTAAATGATCAAAGCCACCTAAGAAAACTTTTGATAAAAATCTAGAAATATTATCTTCAGGGATTTCAAAAGGATTGGACTTTTCAATGAAATTGGATAAAGAGGTGTGAAGTGGGAATGACTCAATTTTGGAACATTTATTGTAGAGTACAAAGGAGGAAGAACTAGGGGATTTCATATATGCGGGGGAGAACATGAGTGACTTCCCAAGCTATCCTAATTTTTGGCTTCAGTTTTAAGAAGCAATTATCTGAGTGTTTCATCATGCCAATTTTATTTAATTATGGCTTACATTTGTGTGGAACAGTCACATAAATAGCCTGGAAAATGTGAGGATTTAGGTCGTAATAAATGATAACCCCAGAATCCTAAGGCGAGTTAGGGCTTAGATTGTACAATAGAGTTGTACGAAGGCCTAAAGATGAGTTGAGGATTTTTTGTTACATAAGAAGACAACCTTAAAGTCATATGGCTTTGTTGTTTAATTCAAAGGAAAGAAATTAGTTTAGTTGGGGAAGACAGGTTTTTCTGTTGAAGATGGTCGTGCTGCCCACCATGCTAGCTCCAAGCTCCTTACCATAATGAGTTTGAGTTTTCTAGGGAATCAAGTTATGATGTCAGATCAGGTGGCCCTATGGTTGAAGTTCTTTAAATTTTATGGGGCATGTTCAAGTTGAGTGGAGCGACACCGGTTAGGATCTTACGGTTCACTCGTTCCAGTACCACTGTTTTCTATTAGATTCACTTAGTCCAAATAAATTTACAAAACTCAACTTAATGAGTTCCATAATTTGATTTAGACCGTGGGAAGCCTCATTAGCAACTGTAGGTTACCTCCTCTGAGAGATTTCCGATCATCTGATAGAGATGTCTTAATTTAGTTGTAGTTATGGTTTTTTATGATGTTTGTGATTAAATTTTGAGTTGTTTTATATTTTAAAAGTAAAGTATGGAAGTACAAGAAAGGTGGCGTTGTAAACTGTAAAAGTGTACTTGGCGAGTCTTCTCTTTCCACCACCTAAAACTCAAAATGCATGTCAGGGCATTTTATATGAAGCAGGAAAGTAAAGTTTTGGCAACCTAAACCCTATGTCATATCTTGGTGGGTCCCTATTAGTTTGATTAAGGATGATTCTAGTTAAGCAAAACACATTAGGTTTTGTAGACCTCTGAGGTATCCAACAGGTTTGGAGGAAGAAACAGGTCCATGCTTCCCTCTCACCACTTGGTGAAAAATCTCAAGCTCATTTTAACTTATTATTTTGCTTAATAAATCCATCCTACAAAAATAGTTTTACTGCTCAATGAACATTGATGTTTCAATTACCCCTAAGAGTAGGGTAATTATCATTTGTGATTTAATTTATAATTTATGTGGGTGACGACCATTAAAAGGGGCAAGTTAATGTTATCAAGGCACTCAGCCAACTTTTTAATTTGGCTTGTAGTGTTTTAAAGATGTTCAACTTTAATTATGTTCACTTTTCTAATCCTCATTTAATCATATTTGATTAAGCCTAGGTCATTACAAATCCCTTAAGGTTTTGGTGAATGTCTTTGTTATTTTTGAAAGAGATTAAAATTTTAAGTGATGATGATTCATTTTTAAAACTTTTGAAAATCATTTGAACCTCAAATAGGGGTATTAAATTAGTGAGTTATCGACTTCCAAAGTCATACCCATAAGCCTAAGGTTATTTAATTTAATGAAATTCCAAATTTTAATAAGTTTAGGAAATTAGAATTTTATTTTTTAATTAGGAAACAATGAGATTGTTTCTACCAATTAATCCCCTTTTGTTTTTAATCATCCAAATGAATTAGTTAAAATTAGAGGTTACCCTTTTCCTTCAAATTATACCTAAAAGTTAATTAAGGCTAAACCTCCAAAATTACACTTTTGACCATAAGGCTCTATCACTTCATAATTTGTCA
This sequence comes from Phalaenopsis aphrodite, assembly GCA_003013225.1. Taxonomy (NCBI): domain Eukaryota; kingdom Viridiplantae; phylum Streptophyta; class Magnoliopsida; order Asparagales; family Orchidaceae; genus Phalaenopsis; species Phalaenopsis aphrodite. The sequence goes on from NEWO01000887.1 coordinate 34,242, forward strand.
AATTTAATTAAAATGACTTTAAAATTTTTATCTTACCTTACTCATGGGTCAATCAAGACATCAAAGGAGAAAATGTGATTTTTTAAAATTTAATTTAATTTACAACATTATTTTTATGCAAAAATAGGATTTTTCAAAGAAAAATTCATAGCTTGACCAAGGCAAATCCTAATAACTTGAAATTTTTATTGGAGGTAGAATTAAATTAGAGAACTATTTTGACAAAATTTCATGATTTATTGGATTATATTTGAATTTTATGAACTGTTTTAACTTCTAGACCATTTATTAATTATAAAATACTTTAAGAGTTGAAAGTTAAATTTTATATTTTTGAAATATCTCACTGAGGTCAGAGAACCTAGAGAAATAGATTTTATATTTCTCTAGTTTTTCATTGATTTATTGGAATTATTTTTGTAAAAATCCATTTTTTAGCATTTTAAAAATTATTTTAAGCTTTAGAATTCAATATCTTCATTTGTAAAGTCAGGAAAAATATTTAAATTATTTTTAAATGCTTAGAAAAAAAGTTAGAACATTTCCACGAATGTTATTATTTTTGTGATTTTTATAATTTTTTAATTATTTTAAATATTTAAAAATAGGCTAAAAATGAAGTTTTTATTTTAATTACCATTTTATTTTTAGAAAATTTCTATAATCACAGAGAACTAAAGAAACCAATTTTTTTAATTTTTTGAGTTATATTTTGATTATTAAAAAACATTTTAATATCAAAAATGTCATTTAACTTAGAAAATCAATTTGAGGTATCAAATGAGTTCAAAACATTTTGAAATTTTAATGGGAAGTTTTCTGAGTCTTAAGAAACAGTAGATATCAAAAATGAAGTTATTTTCATGTCTATATTTCCGAGAATTAATTATCTTTGTGTTTTAGGGTTTGTAAAAATTAGGTGCATTTTGAATGACTTGACCCATGAAATATTTTTCAAGTAGTTCTCTGATCATAATAGACCTACCAAAACTTTCTTTGATTTTTCTAAGCAACATGTTATTATTATGATTGATTTATGCAAATAATAAACATATGCTTGAAAAATATGGATCTCTGTCTAGAGATCTTCTCTGACTTTAAAAAATTAGAGAATGTTCCCCATGGTAGAGGCAACAACATGCCAAATAATCAAGCCATGGTAAAATTTCTACATGCATGGAGAATTAAAAGACTCAAAACAATATTAACTATAACATGCTTGCAGGAATTTTTATATCCTAAATATGCAAGTACAAAAAATTAAAAATAGGAGTAAAAATATTAAATTAATAAAATTTTAATTCTTAACATATAAAGATTCGTTAGACTTTTATGCAGTGTAGTATAACTAATAGGCAAATACACACACTAACAAAAAAAACATAATTACAATATAAAGAAAAATAACTTCTAGTAAATTGAAAATTTTAATCATGCAATTTTAAGTAAAGAGTTAGCTAAATTCTAAACCTTTTTAAGTTTTCAGAATTAGGTTCAACAAACACAATTAATACCACTCAAACATACTAACTACACACAAAAAAACCAAATACATTACAGTAGGTGTACTAAATAAAACATAAGAACTAAAAGTAATAATCTAGCAATCTCAACTATAAACAACAAAGTTCATAATAATACATAAACAGAAAATAACATAAAAAAGAAAACAGTACTACAAATCAAACTAAGCATAATCTTCCTCATTACTATCATCACTACGCCAAGCAGCAGTAGCCTCATACGGTGGATATCTAGGGTACTGAAGAAATACTACATCTCGGTTACCTCTATTGGATGCTCCATAGCTGTGTTGTACTCCTTATAATCACTTCTTCTTTTCAAATACCCATCCATATGCTCAGCAAAATGCTCCAAATTTGTCACTTTTTCATTGGTATAAATAACATTATTCAATATTCTTTCGATAAGCTATGACTAAGCATCAGAATCAGAACTTTAACCTCGTGATGTAGAAGCATGTGAAGTTGAAGCTCATGAAGTACGGGCAGTAGAACTACTAGAGAATCCACCCTTCCAACCAAAAAGAGAATGATGTGAATAAGCCTTCACATGTACACTGGTAATGGGCTTCAGTGGCTGTAGGATCTCCTCCTAGCTATCATATCTAACACCAGCCTTCTCACATAACAAAAAGATTAAGGATGCAAATCCCAAACCTACAGTAGTAACAATAATGACAAAACTAGTAATAACTTCATAAGTCAATCCTCCAATATCAGTTGTCTTGGACTGTTGAATAAATTTGTTAAAGGTTGCTCTCTCTCGAGTCACTTTACTCAGATGATTTGTAGGAAGTAGAGGAGCAAAAATAAAATAATGTTATGCCTTCGCATTGGCACCATACGTTGAGGCAGAAAAATTCACTCTTCATTCATTTCTAATCTTCCAAAATCCTCTCCCATTAGTTAGAAATGATATAATCCCATCTAACTCCTCCTCAGTAGGAATATAATTTGCATAAGAACTTAAAGTACTAGGAGTCAGATGGTAAAACTGATTAATTACCTAAGGATAAAGTGGTACAATCTTCTCCCACACTATGAATCCTTCTTCATCAGCCTCCGAGAGGTTTGTATAGAACTCTCGCACAACAGAAATCACTGTGATAGCAAAAAAATAACAGAAACACTCCCACTGGTGGCTAATAATCAACTCCTCCACAGCTCCTCCTGGACGTTTGAAACATCGCTCAGCAATAAGTTTCCATGTATGCAAGGCATCACTGTGTTGATCCCGAACTCTTGAACTAACAAATTTGCTAGAATTGAACGAAGCTTTTCCTTTTATTCTCTTCATTATTGGAGCTATTTTCTAAAAAATGTATAAAATTCAAAAAAAATTCCACAGTCAACTCCAAATCACTAAACTCAACTCCTAAAAGCTTAAACTAACAAATCCATGCATTTTATATAAAAGTTTCCAAAGTTTTCACCATGAATAGTGATTTTCGGGTAGATTATGAATGTGCTCAAAATATATGTTGAAAATCACAAATTTTTGCATAGAAGTGAAGCTCTTACCTCAAGAAGATCAAATCTAACAAATTTGGCTTGAATACATCAAAAAATCTTCAAAATAGGTGATACCTAGCCTAGAAATTGTGAAAAACTGAACGTAATAGATGAAGTTGGGGAAAAAATGGAGATTTTTGGACGGAAAATTCACTTAAAACCATTCAAAAACCAGTTTCTGTGAACCAATGCTTAAACACGAATGGCTCGGCGCTTAGGCACTAGTCTATCGGTTTAGTCAGCACTTAAGCCCGGGATTTGGCGCTTAAGCGCCAGTGCAAAATTTTTAATTTTTTCCATTCATGTGAAATGCACTCTAGCCTAAGTCAACCAACCCTCTATGGTCTTAAAAACATTCTATACACTATTTTCTTCCCTCTTGCTTTCTTCTAACTCAAAATTTCACCAATTTAAGCTAATTCAATTCACCACTAAATGCACAAAATTTTTCGCAAACAAAACATTTACATTCATTCACAAATGATTACAAACATTTTTAAATACATAAATTCACAATCCAAATAGTCTTGGAAGAGAAAATTCCTAACACAGACTCTAAACAAACTTAACACATAAAAACACTTTAAAACATTCTTAACAATAAAAAACAACATTAAGCACTCAAAATGCTAAACAAAGAACTTAATCACAAACTTAGTTCCATTCTCTAGTTTATGGAACAAATTTTGGCCTATCGTTAGTTTCTCCTTCAGCATTTGGAATGTATATTTGAAAGAACGGATGATGGTTAATAAATCTAGTTGAATCTTCTTCAATCCAGTTGTTCTTTAGATACATGGACTTATCTGCTTCTTCTATAAAACTGATATAACTAAACTGCATCTTCAGTTGCCATCCCATATGATCCAGATGTGCGTTAACTTCCATCACTTTTTTTTCAATTGAAGCCACGTTACCGTCAATCTTAGTTATCTTCTCCGCTATTCCTTCAATATTAACGACTTAAAAACAATTATACATCTCTTGTGCACCCTGACTATTAAACTTCTTTCTCATTACCTTTTCCTTCTTCAAATCACTCTCCCAAGATGACATTTTCCCAAGGTTCTCTCTTTTTCAATTAGAATTTAGGGTTAAATGAAGGTGTAGTGAGATTTTAACTCATACCCCTTTTATTTATAGGCATAAAACTCCCCTATAACTCTTAGGTACGCCTTAGAAATGCTCTTACACGTTCAAGCCAACCTATTTGTATTTTAGAGATTCTAGAAATCAAAATTTGCACATTTTTTTAACTATCGCGCTTAAGCATCAGATCTTGGAGCTTAAGCGCTAGTGCTCAATTTAGCACAGTTCAACTTAACATCCAAACATTTATTTTAACATGTCTAAGTCATCTTTAAAGGCCTTAAAATTATTAATAATTTAATATAAAATCAAAATACTACCTGAATTTTCTAAAGCACACACAATAACATAACAATAAAAATAAATACACAGAAAACTATGGGGTGCCTCCCATAGAGCGTTTGGTCTTACGTCGTCAGCCCGACGTAACCATTGTTTTTTTTAGTTGACCCAACATCAGAAAATCATTTAAGTTAAGTTGGTCACCTTAAAAGTAGGGTTACCATTCACTTTGAATATTTTATCAGTTTTAAGATCTTTAATATCCACAGCTTCATAAGGATAAACTTTCATCACAATAAATCATCTTCATCTTTTCTTTGTAAATTTTTTTGTCAGAATCCTTTGATCATGCCACATCTTCATCTTTTCTTTGTAAATCATAGGATTTTCATTAGATTCATTACTTATTTCTTCAAGCTCATTTAATTGCAATAATATTTTCTCACCAGCATCTTGCAAATTATAATTAAATTATTTAATTGCCTAATACACTTTATGGTTGAGTTGAGCTGGTAAGTGATACGCTTTCCCAAATATTAGCATGTATGGGGACATTCCTATAGGAATTAAGTATGCAGTCCTATAAGCCCACAAAGCATAGTCAAGTTTAGCTGACCAATCCATTTTAGTTGGATTTATAGATTTTTCCAATATTATTTTAATTTAATGATTGGATAATTTAGCCAAACCACTTATCTGAGGATCATAAACAATAGTAATTTTATGGTTAATATGATATTTCTTAAAAAATTTCTCTATTATTGCATTTCTAAAATGAATTCCCCCATCAATTATAATCTCTCTAGGCATACCAAATCTACAAATTATATTTGTTCTTAAAAACTTTGCAACACTTTGAGCATCACATTGAGGTAAAGTGATTTGACTTTTTTTTTGCGATAGATTGTGTAAAATTAAATTAAATGTAATCAATTAATATTCAGATTCTACGCAAGTATAGGTAACATTATCAAGTAATAATGGACTTTCTATTTAAGCTTCAAGTATCGATTCTACGGGAAAGGTTTAAATTAGAAATGACAAATTTGCTAGCAAATTCACAAAAAGTCAATTGAAATCACTGTCACTAATTTCAATTGTTGAGATGTAATAAAAATTAAATTTCTAAACTATTATCAAACCAAATATGCAAAATTTAAAACAGTAAATAATAATCTATTAACTATGTTTATGTAACAGATATTCTTATGTTAAAAAGCATCATTCCCACTACAATGAGGCTATGGTAAAATGAGATGATATAAATGTTCATAATATGTATTGTGCAAAATAGGAGCAACTTTAAATCTCTACCCTGATACAGTGCATATAAAATCATTGTCTAATCTCAGTCTTTAGTCCCTAAATCCGTGGCTAGGCTAGGAGGACATCGGCTCCCACTCCAGATCTCCCACTTTCCTTCACTGGAGGCTAGCTCTCACTTCATTTTTTAAATACTAAGACTGAATTGAAGATTTTAGTTTGTCACCCTAAAGGTTCTCCAATTCTACATCCAACAAAGAATATTTCCCTATTTATTTACACTTAATTCCATAAATAATGTTCTCCATCATGGAATAAATGTGATCCTTACTTTGTTGGAGAACTCATACTCCATTTCCCGGATCATATGTTTCACAACACATTTTAACAATTCAATTAGCCAGATCAAAAAGTAAATTAAGTTCGGAGTTGAAAAATCATCATAATTTATTTTACAATTTAATATTAGCACATTCATATTATCTCTTCATTTCACCATATCTTAGAGTAGGGAGAAAGATAGAGGGAACTACTCAGACTTCATGCAAAAGAAATAACAGAACACAAATTTCATATATAAAATAAAGTTCATACAACAATAATAAACAAACAATACTTATCTAAAAACTTTTTCTCAAAGCAAATCATTTGTAGCCTTTCCTTAGAAATGCACGATAAAGATATCTCTCAATTTTCTCCTTCTCTAACACTCTTACAGAAACTTTCACACTAAATCTCACCACAAAAACTCTAAACTATGAAAACAAAATCACTAATTGACTCTAATATGGAAGTGGAATGGAATGATGTGGTGCGAAAAATGAAAGTAGAGGAGTTAAAAACATAGAGGAGCCCATTTCCTGATGAAATTCAACCCCAAATAGAGTCCAAGGTCGGTTCTCCAAGAGGTGCCTCCAAAAACTCTTCAAAAATGATCCAAATACATCAAAACTTCTAGAAATGGGGTCTGAACCGCCTTTTGGGCTGTCGACGCTGAGTAAAAAATTTTCGTGTTAATTTGTTTTGCATCGTTGGCGCTGCCAGCGCTGAGCATTTCTTCAAAAACGTCATTTTGACTCCAAATTTCTTCCTTATTTATTTATTTTTTACTTTAAGCCTTAAAAATCAACAACCTACAAGAAAAAATCAACATACCTTCCATTCAACTGCAATATCACCTGAAATAGGTATAAAATATGGGTCTAAAAATGCATATATTTTTGGTGTATCAAAATCCCCTGAACATACATGTTCCTTATCTTCAAGTAACTCCTTTACTACTTAAAAAATATAACTTATGATAAAGATCTTAACTTTTAGACTTCCAAATTTTAGTTTTCCAAATGTAATAGCATAACTTAAGAAAAATTCAAAACAACTCCAGTTAATAAAAAAGGTGTAAGGATATTCAATAATTAAGCCTAAGGTTTCTGATCCTCTATTTTTTTCAAGAAAAATTGCAATTTGTTATATTAAACTCACTTAGCAAATTCATATGAAAAAGAAATTCATAAAACTTTATTAATAATTAAGTTAACATTCAAATAAAAAGTTTAGAAAATGTGTTCAAGTCTTTTTCCTTAAGTTGGTTTAAGTGAAGCCAATTTTTAATTAGGCATCTCCTCAAGCTACTCCCCATATATATTTTTTTCCTTTTCTTTTTCTTTTCTTTTCAGGATTATTTTTAATCCCCTTTTTGATTTCTTTCTTTCTTTTCTTCTCTCTTTTTTCTTTTTTTTTATATGCAAGGATTACTATATTTGGATAGTCTTTAATGATTTTAAACTTCATTATCTTCTTCTTAAAGCTAAAAACTTTTTACATTTCTTCACTTAACAAATTTATATTAACTTAAAGAATTCATAAAGTTTAATTCTTTTATTTTACATGAATCTTTTAAGATTTTTAATACTTCAAAAATACAAATTTCCTTTACTAAAAATGGAAAACATAGTCTTATTCTCTTTTACCAAATATTTTAGCCCCTAGAATTAACCTTTATTGTTGAAAATTTTTACTTAAATTTATTATATATTTAGAAACATAAATATAGTTATCCAAAGTTAACCTCTAATACCAAAGGTCATATTAAATTTAAAATTTTGAAAATATAATTAAGTGACGACAAAAAAAATTAAGCTCTTTTTCTCTTTCTAAAAATAATTTTTCTTCTTCTCTCCCCCAAACTTAATTTTTTTAAAAAGATTTTTACATGAAGAGCTTTAAAAATGAAGGGTAAAAGAAAGCATTAAATATATAAAAAAATTATACCTGTTGGAGATTCTGATTTTTGAACATAAATTTTGAAAATACCGCATGTGCTAAAATGAAACTACAAGGCTAAAAACATTAAATTGTACATAATACATATAAAATTTGCTGAGAAAGAGTTGATCATAAAACAGAGCAAAGTATTGAAAATAACAATAGAACTAAGCTAAATTCTAAAAATGATAACAATTTTCCACATTACAGTTTCACAAAACATAACAACAAAGTCTAAACAACATCACAACACAAACAATACAATAACACAGTACAAACACAAACAAACAAACAAAAGAGATCACCAGTCATCATCTTCCTCATCATTGACATCTAACTTCTGCTGTGATATGTAGTATAAGTAGGGTGAATAGGGAATTGAACTGTATGGTCACCCCTCAGGTATCTCACTAAAGCATCATCATAAGCAACATCATTCTAAAATTTCTAGAGAGTCAGATCATCAGTGTGAGCATTTCTGGCCTCTATATTCTGCATCATATAATTTATCTTCAAAATATCTCCCTGTTGTATCATCATATGATCCAAAAACTCCCTGTTGTTGGAGTCACTTGAAGTAGGCTCACTAGGGGTTTTAGAAGTAGAAGGAATATCCTTGGCCTGTCTTCCAGATCTCCAATCAACATGGGACTCATAAGTCTTGATGTTGGTAGGCCCAATGGGTTTCTGAGGCTTAATCCTCTCCTCATTAAATCTTAAATAAACTTCTGCCTGCTCACAAAGTGTGTAAATAAGAGCAGGATGTGCCAATCCACCAGAAGTCTCTCCTAGAGCAATAGATCAAGTGTTCATAGAAGTGATAAAGCCTACATTTATAGCCATCACATGCTGATACACTAGTTCAAGATGGTTCTATCCTTGGTCACTTCACTATGATGATTCATTGGAATCATCCTCCCAGAAATAAAATAGTGTCAGGCTTTAGATACTACATTTAACATAGAATGGGGAAAGTTAACTTTAATACCATTTTTTATTTTTCTAGCCCCTTTCTCACTAGTCAGAAAAGAAATAGCTTCATCTAAAGCCTGATCTGTAACAGAAAAAGAACGATATTGGCATCTATACACATCTTCTACAGAATAAAACTCATCTATTTTCTTTGGAGTAAATTCTACCCATTTTCCATGAACAAATACACAATCATCAGAAGCTTCAGGAAGGTTGGCATAAAACTCCATTACAATCCCAGCTATCGCATCGGTAGTAAATAAGAAAAATTTTCCCACTGTCGAGCAATAATCAAACATTCAACTTCTCCTCCTGGATTTTTAAAACCTTGGTCCTGAATTAATTTCTTATTTTCACAAATGCTATGAAATCAAGCACTAGCTCTAAAGTTAAGAAATCTCTTCTCTTCATATTCTACTTTCCTTTTGCTCGCTCTAGGTGCCATAGGAAATCAAGAAAATTTTGAAAAATCCAAATAAATTCTGAAATTCCAAAAATCAAAATGTAAAACATTTTAAACCTCAAATCACTAAATCAGAGTTCATCACCAAAGAATTTTCTCAAAAATTTCTCAAAAAATTTCTATATTTTCGGATCCATGTAATGTGAGATTAATCCTTAGTGAAAATAAAAAAAAAATTTTTAAAGTGTAGCTCTTACCCAGAGAAGATGAAATCCAAAGTCATTTAACCTCAAAATTGCATCAAATCCGCCCAAAATCAAGCCCTAGCCGCCCAAACCGAAGGTTGAAGATGACTTAAGCATAAAAATGGTGGCCACCGTAAAAATTGCAAATTATTAGGGGTTAAAATCTGTTGTCGGGTCGAGGGCACCGTCAGTGCTGAAGGCCTGAAAAATTCCATATTTTGATTCTTTTAATTATCAATTTCTTATCAACTTATTACAAAAATTTTTAGTATTTTAAACACAAATTGTTATCTAACAATATTTCACAAAACATTTCACAAACACCAATTTTCACAAACAACAATAAACTAACTTTTATATATGAATGTACACTTTTGACAAACACAATTTTTAATTACACAATCATACATATTAAATAAACTAATTATAAATCAGCATTGAAATCAAGCCACAACACTAAACGCTTTCACAAAACTATACACATAATCAAAGTTCAGTATTCTAAAGCAAAAAGCAAACCAAACCAAATTAAATCCACATAATTACACTAAATATATATAATTATCTAAACCAGATAGAGAATTTAAAGTCTTCAATTATTACGCCTATTCTTCAACGCTTTCTCCTCCTCTGATATCTACCATAGATTGGTAATGAACATATAAGTTGTAGAAGGATCAGTACGGGAATTGATCTATCAAATTTTCTTCAATCCACCTTTTTTCTTTAAACATTCAAACTAATCCTGCTTTAAAAGTTCCAATATGATCAAAATTTTCTTTCATTCTCCAATCTAGGTGATCAAAAAGGTATTTAAGATCTCCTACTGCATTCATAACACTCTAAAGTTCCCTTTCAATTTTTTTCAATTTCTTTTCTAAACAAGCGAACTTCCAACTATTGGTAGTATTAATGGAGTTGAAGCATGTGAAGATTAATCTATGATGGCTTCTAATACTTCATTTCCATTTCCACAATAATTCTCATCTATAGGATTCATGGGTTCCCAAGGTAATAAAATCTTTTCCCAACTTTCATATGGAACTTGGGCTTGACTGCAAATCAAAAAGATGGTAGATGGATGCCCAAGTCCATAAATTGGTCCATTAGTAAGGATACCCATAATAGATTTAAATATAATAGACCCTTTATCAATGGGTTTTTCCATTTGAATGCGGTAATTTAAAATATCACATTTTTTGATAACTCAACTAATTTCATAGTATGGAGTAATTTTGCAGCAATAAAAAATGTTATTGCTTCGAAATTGGATTAAGTAATGAAGTGGAGAAACTAACATTTCCTTCATCTCATATGTCCCACATATCACTTTCATCCGTCAGAAGATTATAGACATCATACATCAAATCTTGTGTAGGAATGAAATTTGTATAATGACAGATTGGAATGTTATCTATCATATACAATTCATTAATCCTTGCAGGAGTAAATGGTACAGCCTTACCTCGTACGAAGACAACACCTTGAGTAATTCTATGTAAGTTTGCATAAAACTCTTTCACCACAAGTATGACAACCGCAGACGTAGTGTAACACAAAACTTCCCAATGCCTTTGCAAAATGGTTTTATCAATCAGACTAGTAGGATTGATAACTCCATGATTAACAAATCCTCTTTCCTTGATCAATCTCCTCTTCATAATAACTTTATCGTATAATCACTACGCGTCAAAACTAATAAAATTTCTTTTTTTGAAAACTCCATACCTCAAAGTATTTCTTGAATCATAAGCCATGGAATGCAAAAATAGGAAATTATTAAGCGTCCAAGGATGTTTCTAGGCCTTTTTAAACTCGTCCCGGTGGTTATTTTGAAGTGAAATTGTGCCAAAACCTGCTGAAAGTCATCTAAAACCATCCAACCGCACTCGGCGCTATCGGCGCTTCTGATTGGCTATGTCGGCGCTGATGTCCATTATCTAGGGAGTCGTAGGCACCAATGGCCAAAATTGCAATTTTCATTTTTTTTATTCAATTAAATTCCAAATTTTCTCCAATACCAATATTTGACTTAATTTAGAAAAAATGCAATTTTGTAGGATTATCATCTACTAACATATAAGATACTTAACAAACTAAATAGGAATACATCATAATATAAGTATAGGCTGCCTCCCACAAAGTGCTTGGTTTAACGTCGTCAGCCCGACATACCATTTGTTTAGTTGGTTTGACTTAACATTTAAACTTCTTTAAATTGAGGTATGTGCACTTCATAATAATGCTTCAAATGAAGCCCATTAACTTTAAATTTCTTTTCAGTGTTAGGATCTTTAATAACAACATTTTCATAAGAATAGACTTTAATCACTATAAATGGTCCTAACCATCTAGATTTTAGCTTTCCTGAAAACAATCTCAATCTTGTAATATATAGTAGAACTTTTGGTCAAGGTTCAAATTTCTTCTTAACAATCTTCCGATCATGCCATATTTTCATTTTCTCTTTATATATTTTTGCATTATCATATGCTTCATTTTTAATATCCTTAAGTTCATTGAGTTACAAAAACCTTTTCTCACCAGCATCCTTTAAATTAACATTAAATTCTTTGATAGCCCAAAATGCTTTATGTTCTAATTCTACTGGTAAATTACATGTTTTTCCAAAAATCAATCTATATAGGGACATTCCTATAAAAGCTTTATAAGTAGTTATGTATGCCCATAATGCAGTATCTAGTCTAGTAGACCAATCCAATTTATAAGAATTTACAGTTTTTTTTCTAAAATGAGTTTATGATTCGATATTTCTGCTAGACCACTAGTTTGAGAATGATAAGTAGTAGAGAATCTATGCATTATATCATATTTCTTGATTAATTTCTTTGATTCTCTTATTACTAAAATAAGATCCTCCATCAGTAATGATTACTCTCAGCATTCCATATCTTGTAAAAATATTTTTAATTAAAATTTAGAAACAGTCTGAGTGTCACATCTAGGCACATCAATAGCTTCAGTCCACTTAGACATATAATCAATAGAAAGTAATATATATAAATGTCCAAATGAAGGCATAAATGGTCCCATAAAGTCTAATCCCTACACAAAAAATTTTAACTTCTAATGTGTAATTTAGAGGCATTTCATCTCTTCTGGAAATGTTTCCTTCTTGTTGACATCTATCGCATGTTTTAATATATTCATTAACATCTCTAAAAATAGTAGGACAATAAAATCTAGCTTATAAAATTTTATATGCAGTTCTATTTATTCCAAAATGTCCTCCAAATTCCGAATCATGGCATCTTTCAATTATCTGTTGAGTTTCTTCATAAGGCACACATCCTCTAATAATTAGATCCTTATGTTGTTTATATAAATATGGGTCATCCCAAAAATAGTCTTTAGAATCATAGATAAATTTCCTTAATTGTGGATTCTTGATATCAGGTGGTAGAATGCCACTTATAATATAATTTACTATATCACAATACCACGGTACATCCATTTCATCAATACTATATAAATGTTCATTAGGGAAATTTTCTTAAATTTCATTTCCAAAATTAGTTAATATTTCTATTTCTATTCTAGAAAAATGATCATTTATTTGATTATCATTTCTCTTTCTATCTACCACAGTAAAATCAAACTCTTTCAATAGAAGTATCCATCTAATTAATCTTAGTCTAGCATCCTTCTTTTGCATCAAGTATTTAATATCAGAATGATTTGTATGCACTATACATTTAGTTCCAATTAAATAAGATCTAAATTTATCAAAGGCATAAACAATAGCTAATAACTCTCTTTCAGTAGTAGTATAATTAATTTGAGCATTATTAAGAGTTTTACTAGAATAATTTATAACTATAAAAGCAAATAGCAAATCAAATCACTAATACAACCCCCAATAGCAAATCACTAACATCACACATTATTTCAAATGATTTCTCTCAATCAGGTGGTATTATTATTATAGGTTCAGTGATTAATTTTTCTTTAATAATTCAAATGTTGTTCTGCATTCCTCATTAAAATCAAACTTCGTATCTTTTTCTAAAAGTTGGTGTTAGGGTTTAGTTATTTTTGAAAAAAAATTTATGTAGCACCTGTAAATACCAGCATGTCCAAGAAAACTTCTCAGCCCTTTAACATTATTAGGAGGTGGTAATTTTTCTATAACTTAGATTTTTGCAGGATCTACTTCTTCAGGAATTTTTTTCCCAAGAACAATACCTCCTGCAACCATAAATTGACATTTTTCCCAATTAAGACTAGGTTAATTCTTTCACATATCTCCAAAACTTTTTCTAAGTTATTAAGGCATAACTCAAACAAGGTTCCAAATACAGAAAAGTCATCCATAAATACTTCCATTCCATACTCTATAAAATTGTTAAAAATTGACATCATGCATCTTTGAAATGTTACAGGTGCATTACATAGTCCAAAAGGCATTCTACGAAAAGCAAATTTTCAATATGGGCTTGTAAACGTTGTTTTCTCTTGATCCTCTAGAACAATTAGAATTTGATGATATTCGGTATATCCATCTAAAAAGCATTAGTATTTGTTCCGAGCCAATCTCTCCAACATTTGATCTAGAAAGGGCAAAGGAAAGTTATCTTTTCTAGTGGCCATATTTAGTTTTCTATAGCCAATACAAATTCGCCAACTAGTTACTTGTCTTATTGGTATTAATTCATTTTTCTTATTTTCGTCAACAGTCACTCCTCCTTTCTTCGAAACACGGTGAATTGGGTTTACCTAAGCACTATCTGAAATAGGATATATAATTTCAGCATCTAACCACTTTAAAATCTCTTTTTTAACAACTTCTTTCATTATTGGGTTAAATCTTCTCTGAGGATCCGCTTGAGGTTCATACTGTTCATCTAATAAATTTCTGTGCATACAAATTGAAGGCTAATTCATTTAATATCTGTTAAAGTCCATCCAAAAGCCTTTTTATACTTTTTTCAACATCCTATCAACTTTCGTTCCTGAATTTCAGTTAACTCAGAAGATAAAATAATAGGCAATGTAGATGACTCTCCTAAAAATGCATATTTTAAATGGGCAAGTAATATCTTCAATTCAAGTTCAGGTGGTTTAATACTTGAAGGAATAATATTTTTACTATCATTTTCCATCAAGTCTAATGCTTCAAATTTTCCCTCAATATAATCTAAATCTTCTTCTATTACTTCATTTTCACTATAAAAAATTTCTCCTTACTTTAATTTGTCTTTGAATTCATTCTTAATCTGCTCATTACTTAGATAATCAACTACTTCCATCTTGAAACATTCATAATCTTTTTCTATTGCAAGATATTTCATAGCTTTTGCTTTATTAAATTTCCCTTCTGTCGGCACTATTTTTGGTGTGGGGTTTGCCCGTAAGAAGCTGTCAGTCATCGAAATTGAAATCTCGTTGCCCGCTTCGGAAGGACGTTAAAAAATTTAGTTTTGAAAAATATGGAGTCAAACTGACCCCATAATTTTCATAGTTTAGATGAAAGAGCATTTTACCTCAAATCTTGTATCTATCCCTAAGGATGAACACAAGAATTGAGGGTGAGGCTCGATCAA
>NEWO01000887.1:122514-135204 GCA_003013225.1 Phalaenopsis aphrodite
GTGTGGTTCATTTAAATATGATGAAGTGTTGAATGACACCGTGCAACTTAGACTATTTTCCTTTTTCATTAAGGGGCAAAGCTAAGGTGTGGTTATACTCATTAGCACCTGGATCAATTAAAACTTGGAGAGACTTATCCCTGAAAATGTTTGGCAAAATATTTCCCACCATTAAAAACTGCTAAGCTTAGAAATGATATTACTTCTTTTTTTCAGTTTGAAGGGGAATCAATATATAAAGCTTGTGAATGATTTAAAGATCTCCTTAGGAAGTGTCCACAACATGCTTTACTAGATTGGTTAATAATTCAAATATTTTATAATCGATTAGTGGGAACTCTTAGTTTTATTATTGATGTTGCTACTACTGGACCATTAATGTCAAAATATTTTGATGAAGCATAATCATTAATTGAAGAGATGACTACTAACAATTTTCAATGACCCTCTAAATTGGTAAATAAAAAAGAGTAGCTAGTTTTCATGACTCTAATGCAATTTGTATTTTGGCTTCCCATATTGTTGCAATATCAAACAAGTTGGATCAATTTGGAATGAATGTACCTCAAATACCTCCTATGGTTAATGAAAATTCATTCGGACGACTGACACATTCTCAATCATCACATGAGACTTTGAATGCAATAAATAATTGACATAATAATAATTATTCTAATTATTATATTCTTGGTTGGAAATATCGCCCAAATTTAAGTTGGAATAATAACAACTCTAATGGTGTTAATCTGCAATAGGGGAACAATCAAGCAAACCCTTTGGGAAATGTAAACAATCAAGGAAATACTAACTATAGAACTTATTATCCTCTTGAATTTAATAGAAATTCACAATTTAAGGAGAAGAAATTTTCTATGAAAGAACTGGTATTACAAATGAGTAATTAATTATAAAGTCAAGGAGAGGCAATTAAAACATTGAGAATTAGTTAGGGCATATTGCTACTACACTTAGCAATAGGCCTCAAGGAACTCTTCCTAGTAATGTTGAGATTGATCTTAAAGACTAGAATAAAGAACAAATTAAAGCTATACAGCTAAGAAGTAGAAGAGTAGTAGAGACAAAAGTTCAAAAAAAGAATTGAAGCTGAGAAAGAAGGGGCTGAAATTTAAAAGTATAAGGAAGATATTCCTCATGATTCAGAATATCCTATTAAACCATTGAAAATTACAGTTAAAAAACCTCCACCTACATTTCCTCAAAGATTGAGACAACAGAAATTGACTGAACAATTCTCTAAATTCTTGGAAATATTTAAAAAACTAACCATAAACATTTCATTTACTAAAGTCATGGAACAAATTCTAAGCTATTTAAAGTTTACGAAGGATATGCTTAATAGAAAAAGGAAGTTACAGATAATGAGACTGTTACTCTTAGTGAAGAGTGTAGCACTATAATTCAGAAAAAGCTTCTTGAAAAATTTAAGGATTCTGGTAGTTTTACCATTCCTTGTGTTATAGGCGAGAGCGTTTTTGGAAATGTTTTATGTGATTTGGGATTCAGTATTAATCTTGTGTCTCTATCTATTTTTTAGAAGGCTAGGCTTATGAGAGATTTTCCCTACTACTGTGACCCTTCAGTTAGTTGATCGTTCGATCACCTATGCTAAAGGTGTTGTAGAAGATGTATTTTTAAAGGTTGATAAATTTATCTTTCTTGTGTACTTCGTTGTGTTAGATATGGATTAAGATAAAGAAATTCCAATCATTTTAGGGAGACCTTTTCTTACAACTGGAAGAGCTATGAGAGAAGTTTAAAAAGGTGAGTTAACCATGAGATTCAATGATGAAGAAGTTACATTTAATATATCAAAATCTATGAAATACCCAGCCAAAGGAAAGAATGATGAATGCTTCAGGATGGAAATTAGTGATTATCTGAGTAACGATCATTTTACAAAAATGTATTGAAGAAAAAAAGGAATGAGAAGATCTGAAACATGAATATGAGGATAAAATGCAAGATAAGTCCATTGAAATATGTAATGAAGATTTAAATTATGTTCCGGAAAGATTTAAGCTATTAGACACTACGGAAAATTATAAAAATCTTATTCCTTCAATTGAAACCCCTCCTGAAGTTGATATGAAATTACTCCCTACACATTTAAAATATGCATTTTTATGAGATTTATCTATAGTATCCTTAGAGTTAACTGAACTACAAGAGCAAAAATTTTTAGTGATTTTGATAAAATATAAGAAAGTCTTTGTATGGACTTTAGCTAATATCAAAGAAATCACTCCTTCAATTTTTATGCATAGAATTTTATTAAAAGAACATCATGAACCTAAAGATGATCCTCAAAGAAGATTAAACACTATAATGAAATACGTAGTTAAGAAATAAATTTTAAAATGGTTAGATGTTGTAACTATATATCTTATCCCAGATAGTGCTTGGGTAAGTCCAATTCACTACATTCTAAAGAAAGGGGTGTGATTGTTCCTGTCAATGAGAAAGAAAAAATAATACCGACACGATAGTCACTGGTTGGTGAATCTTTATTGACTATATAAAACTAAATTTCATCACTAGAAAAGATCACTTTCCTTTGCCTATTTTGGACTAAAATGTTGGATAGCCTAGCTGGGCACAAAATGTTTTTTTCTTTTTGGATGGATGTATTGGTTATCATCAAATTCTTATGCTTCTAACGATCAAGAAAGGACAACATATACTAGTTTTTATGGTTATTTTGCATTTAGACTGATGCCCTTTGGTTTATGTAATGCACCTGCAACATTACAAAGATGTATAATGTCTATTCTGAGACTTAGAAAAAGGAATAATTTTTTTTTATGGATGACATTTCAGTATTCGAAACTTCATTTGAATCATGTATAAATCATTTAGAAAAAGTTTTAGAATGATGTGAAAAGACAAATTTAGTTTTCAATTGGAAGAAATGTTAATTTTTTGTTGCAATAGGAATTGTACTGCGACATAAAATTTCTAAAAAGGCATGGTAATAGATCTGAAAAGTAGATCAAATTATAGCTAAACTACCTCCTCCTACAATGAGTGGGGTTAGAAGTTTTTTAGAACATGCTACTTTCTACATGCGATACATTAAAGATTTTTCAAAAATTACTAAGCCCCTATGCCAGCTATTACAAAAAGATGCAACATTTGATTTTAACCAAGACAACATTAATGCCTTTGAATTATTAAAAGAAAAATTAATCAGTGCTCCTATAATAGTTTCACTTGATTGGGAGAAACCATTTGAGCTAATATGTGATGCTAGTGATCATGCAATTAGAGTTTATTTAGGGTAAATATATGACAAAATTTTAAAATTTAAATATTATGCAAGTAAGACTTTGAATGAAGCTAGAAAAAATTCTTAAAGTACAATCTCGCCACTAAAAAAGATCATTTTCCCTACCCTTTCTAAATCAAATATTGGATAGACTAACTGAGCATAAATACTTTTATTTTCTGTTTGGATATATTGGTTATCACCAAATATAAATAGTCCTGAGGATCAAGAGAAAACAACTTTTACCATCCCTTATGGTTGCTTTTAGAAGAATGTCATTTGGTTTATGTAATGCACCAGCTACATTTCAAAGATGTATGATGGTTATTTTTTTGTGATTTAATTGAAAAAGGGATTGAAGTTTTTATGGATAATTTTTTAGTGTTTGGAACTTCATTTGAATCATGTTTAGAAAATTTATTAAAAGTTTTTAAGTGCCGTGAAGAAACAAATTTAGTCCTTAACTAGGAAAAATGCCAATTTATGGTAGCAAGAGGAATAGTTTTGGGACATCAAATTTCATAAAATGAAATGGAAGTAGCCCCTGCAAAAATTTTAAGTGGTCACTAATTTATCTTACCCAACAAGTGTGAAGGAAATTAGGAGTTTTTTAGGACATGCTAGATTCTACAGGAGGTATATTAAAGATTTTTCAAAAATTGCTAAGCCTCTATGTCATTTACTTGAAAATGATGTGATTTTTAATTTTGATAAAGAGTGCCTAAAAGCTTTTGAATTATTAAAATAAAAATTAGTCATTGCACCAATTATAGTTTCACCATATTGGGAAAACACTTTTGAATTAATGTGTGATGCTAGTCATTATGTTATTGGAGTTGTTTTAGAACAAAAGCATGATAATATTTTCAAGGTTATCTACTATACTAGTAAAAGTCTTAATGAAGCTTAAATTAATTATTCCACAACTGAGAAAGAGTTATTAGATGTAGTATACTCTTATGAGAAATTTAGATCATACTTAATTGGAACAAAATGATTGTGCATACAGATCATTCTGTTATTAAGTATTTAATGAAAAAGAAGGATGCAAAACCTAGACTGATAAGATGGATTCTTCTTTTGCAAGAATTTAACTTCAAAATAGTAGATAGGAAAGGATCTGACAATCAAATTTTTTATCATCTGTTCAGGCTTAAAATAGAGAAACCACTCTGTTTTGAGAAAATAGATTAATGAACATTTTTCAGATGAAGAATTGTTCAATGTTAATGAGTAGTGTGTTCCGTGGTATGCTGACATCGTAAATTTCATTGTTAATGATATTATACCTTATGGAATGACATACCAACAGAAGAGGAAATTTTTATCTAAAGCTAATACTTATTTTTAGGATGGCCCATATTTATTTAAACATAGAAAGGATATTATTATTATTAGATGTGTGCCTTTAGAAGAAACTCATGAAATCATCCAAAAATGTCATAATTCTGATTCTGGGGTACATTTTGGTATTGATAAAACAACATACAAAATTTTACAATCAAGATTTTTTTGGCCTACAATCTTTAGAGATGTTAATGCTTATATCAAAACTTGTGATTGATGTCAACGAGTAGGCAATATTTCTAGGAGGAATGAGATGCCCCTCAAGTATGTGTTGAAATTTGAGATATTTGATATTTGAGGATTAGATTTCAAGGGACCATTTATACCATCTTTCAAGAATTTATATAACTGTTATCAGTAGATTATGTATACAAATGGATAGAAGCTGTTGTTTTACCTTGATGTGATGCTCAAAGTGTTGCAAAGTTTTTAATAACAAACATATTTTGTAGATTTGGGATTTCGAGAGTAATCATAATTGACGACGGAAGTTATTTTAAAAATGCAATAATAAAGAAGTTATTAAAGAAATATCATATTAACCATGGAATTGTTACTGCTTATCATCCTCAAACAAGTGATTTAGTTGAATTATCCAATCTTGAATTTAAAAGGATATTGGAAAAATCTATAAATCCAACCAAAATGGATTGGTCAGTCAAACTTGATTATACTTTGTGGGCTTATAAGACTGCATACAGAACCCAAATAGGAATGTCTCCATATAGGTTAATATATGGGAAAGTGTGTCACTTACTAGTTGAACTTGAGCATAAAGCATATTGGGCTATTAAGGAATTTAATTTCAATATAAAGGATGTTGGTGAGAAAAGGCTATTGTAATTGAATGAGCTTGAAGACAAAAGGAATGAATCTTATGAAAGTGATAAGATTTACAAAGAAAAGATGAAGATGCGGCATGATCGGAGGATTATGACAAAAAAATTTTAATCAGGGTAATAAGTTTTACTTTATAATGCAAGGTTAAGATTATTTCCAGGTGAACTTAAGTCCATATGGATGGGTCCATTTGTTGTGATGAAAGTTTTTTCTATGGAGCAGTGGATATCAAAGATCCTAAAACTGACAAAATATTCAAAGTGAATGGTCACAAGCTGAAATCCTACTTTTTAGGTGGCCAACTTAAATTAAATATTTTATGATATTGGGTCAACTAGAATAAGTATTGGTTACGTCGGGCTGACGATGTTAAACCTAGCACTCTGTGGGAGACAACCCATAGTTATTTGTGTGTTTGATTTTATTGTTATGTTGTGTGTTTGATTTAGAAAGTTTTAGTAGTATTTTGACTATATAATGAGTTAGTTATTATTTTAAGACCTTAAAAGATGATATAGACATGTTAGAATGAGTATTTGGACGTTAAGTTAACATATGCTTAATTGAACACCTGGACTTAAGCGCCAATATCCTGCGCTTAAGAGTGGCAGATAAAAAAACATGCGCAAATTTAGTTTCTATAAGTTTTAACTGTGATTTGGTTGGCTTTAACGTGAGATAGCAGTTTAAGACGTGCCTAGGAGTTATATGAGAGTTTAGAGCCTACAACTAGAAGGGTTATGTAAGGGTTTTTACCACAATTCAATTCTAACCCTAAATCCTAAGTTAAAAGTGAGAGTTTTGGAAATATGTATTCTTAAGAGAGTGATTTAAAGAAAAAGGAGGAGGAAATGAGAAAGAAGTTTATTAGTCAGAGTGTGCAAGAGTTATATAATGGTTTCCTAGTCATTAGTATCGAAGGGATAGCGGAGAAAATCACTAAAATTGAGGCTGACATGGCTTAAATTGAAGCAAAAGTGATGGAAGTTAACGCACATCTAGATCATATGGGATGGCAACATAAGATGTAGTTTATTCATACCGGTTTTATGGAAGAAGCAGACAAGGCTATGTATTTAAAGAATAAATAGATTGAAGAAGATTCAACTAGAGTTATTAATCATAGTTTGTTCTTTCAGATTTACATGTCAAATGCTGAAGGAGAGACTAACGATAGGATAGAATTTGTTCCACCAAATGGAGAATGGAATTAAGTTTGTGGTTTAGTGTTTTTGTTTACAATTTGATTATTAATGTTAAGTGTGTTTAGTATTTTATCAATATGATGATTATCTAGTGATTGTGTTTAGGAATTTTCTCATCCAAGATTATTTGGATGAAGAATTTATATATTAAAAATGTTTGTAATCATTTGTAAGTGAATATAAGTGTTTGTTTGTGTGAAATTTCGTGTTATTTCACGTTGAATCGAATTAGTTAAGATTTGAGAATCTTGAGTAAGAGGAGAGTTTCTAGGGAAGAAAAAAGTTATTAAAGAGTTACGAGACCATGAAGGATTGGTTGACTTAGGCTAAGAGTACATTTCACTTAAATCAAAAAAATTAAAATTTTTGAACTAACGCCTAAGGACCAAGACTTCGCACTTAAGCGTCGTTTCACATAAACTGGTTTGCGAATAGTTTTTAAGTGACGATTTGGTATGAAATCACCATTTTCACACCTCACCTTCATCTTTTTCCTCAGGTTTTTGTGATTTTAAAGTTAGGGCACACCTATTGTGAAGATTTCTTGCTGGTTTGGAGCAAAAATTACTAAATTTGATATCTTTGAGGTAAGAGCTTCACTTCTATGTAAAAAAAAATTTATTTTCACCATGTATTTTGAGCACATTCTTAAGCTACCTGAAAACCACTATTCATGGTGAAAATTTGAGAAAAATCTATGAAAAACACATGGATTTGGTAGTTTGAGCTTTTAATAGTTAAGTTTAATTATTTAGAGTTGAATTTGGAATTTATTTTGAATTTTATATTTTTTTTAAGAAATGGCACCAAGAATGAAGAGGAGCAAGGGAAAAGTCCCAATTCGATTGAAGCAAGTAGTGCTAGAGATCAGGATTGATACAGTGATGCGGTGGAATCAAGGAAGTTGATTTTTGGGCATTGTCTTAAAAGTTTGGGAGGAGCTGTAAAAGATCTGATAGTTTGCCTCTAAATTGGAGTGGTTCTATTTTTTTCTGATGCAGTAATGATTTCTATGGTGCAGGAATTTTATGTGAATCTCCCTGAAATTGAAGAAGAAGGAGTCATGGTGAGGGGAAAGTCAGTACCTTTTTTCACCTGAGGTAATAAACCAGTTTTATCATATGCCCCCGAGCACTTCATGTTTTTTATTCAAATTATAGCCTTAGTGAAGAGGATCTAGACGAGATCATTTTATCATTGACTGCTGGGAGAGGGCTTTGGAAAATTACAAATGAAAGGAGAGTTAACTTTTCCACTTTGAAGTTGGATGCCACTGTAAAGGCATGGCATTATTTCAATTCTACTCATCTACTGCTTACAAATCATCTTAGTGAAGTGAACCATGTTCGAGCAACTTTGAACTCTTGTATCCAGCAGTTCAAGCCCATTGTCATTGGAGCTTTGATTTATATTATTATTACCATTTCTACCATCGTCGCTACTACTACAGGTTTGGGATTTGCATCCTTGATCTTTTCTTTGTGTGAGCAGGCTGGAGTTAGATTTGATAGCTGTGAAGAGATCTTTCATTCTCTTAAGCCCATTATTAGTGTGAATGTGAAATCTTATTCGCATCGATCCATTTTTTGTTGGAGATGAGGATTTTCTAGTAGTTATGTGGCTTCGACATCTCGAGCTTCCACTTCATGTGATTTGACATCTCGAGCTTCCACTTCACGTGCTTCTACATCACAAGGTCAGACTTCTGGATTTGATTCTCAGTCACAACTATTTGAGAGGATTTTGAATAATGTTAACTACACCACTGGAAATTTACTAAATTTAGAAATTTTTGCATAACATATTGATGGATACATGAGAAGACGTAGTGATTATTTGAAAAAATACAACTCAGCTATGGAGAACCTCGGGAGAGGTAACCAAGATATAGTTTTTCCTCAATATCTAAGATATCCACCATATGAACCTGCAACTACTTAACATAGTGATGAGAGTGATGCGAAGGATGAGGATGACTAGATTGGATTTATAGTTTTGAGTGTTTTGTAGTTTATGTATTGTTGTGAACTTTTGATTCTGCAGTTATTCTGTACTTTTTTGTTGTGTTTAGAGTTGTATTTGTTGAGACTATTAGTTTTTGTTGCGTTTGGATTCTTTAGACACTACTACGATGTATTCAAGTTTTTGCAGTAGTAATTGTGTTAACTGTGTTGTTTAGTGTATTTAGTTATTCTATGCTAAACTTAATTTTAGATTTTAAGAAGGTTTAAATGATAGCTAACTTGTCACTTAAAAGCTGCATGTTTAAAATTTTCAATTTACTACCAGATATTTTTCTTTTTGTTGCAGATGTGTATGTTTGTTAGTGTGTTTGTTTACTTTTATGTTATACTCCTCTGCATAGAATTCCAATGAATCTTTATATGTTAAGTAAACTAAAATTTGATCAATTTAATTTTTACTCCTATTTTTAATTTTTGTACTTGCACATTTAGGATATAAAAATTTCTGCAAACATGTTATTTTTAGTTTTCATTTTTTCCAATATTTATATGTGCTACTAAAATGTTTTATTCTATTAAAAATTTAAGTTTAGGGGAGGGTTGAAAATTTTTCTAAGAACTTAAAATTTATTTATTCAAAAATGTATTTCAAATAAATTTGATTTTGATTTAAAGAAAAATGATCATGTATATGAAGTTATATTAGGGAAGTAAAATTTTGAATATAGAAACGAGTAAGAGAGTTTAGTTAAAATTTATAGTAATGAATAAAAACTTAAAGTTAAATTTTTTTTAGTGTGGAAAATGCAAAGTATAGTGTAACTATCTTTAGTAGGAAAAATTATATTTTTGAAAAATTTTGAAGAGTAAGAATTTTATTTTTAAAACTTAAATTTCTTTTACTGAAAGTAATTTTAAAAACTATTATTATGTTTTTAAGTAAAGGAAATATATCAACCCTTTGCTTTAGTAAATGAAGAGTGGAATTCAAAATCATTAAAGGCATATATAGATATAGTAATCCTTGTTAGAAAATGAAAATGAAAAAAAGGAAAGAAAAAGAGAAAAGAAAAAGAAAATCGAAAATGAAAAGGAAAAGAAAATTTGAAAAAGGGAGGAGAAGCTTGAGGATTAGTGTCTAATCAAAAATTGGTTCCACATCTGATCTTTCTAAAGTATAAACTTGAGAAACTCTTAAGCTTAAGGATATACTACGGTTAGTAAAATTATGCTTAATAATTTTTTTTTTAAGTAGAGTAGATAGAATGCCTAAACTCTATATTTAGATAATCTACCATATTTCTGAATTAGATAGAAACTCATATTTTCATATTTATTAACATTAAAAGTTTCTAAACTCTAAGTTGGTCTCATTTACTAATATTTTTTCTAACTTGGAACACTATATTTCTACATTAAAATTTTAGTAAATCCTAAAGAAACTCATATAAATCATCTAATTAATTATTTTTTAAAAATTGAAGGGTTACTTGAGGATAAGTAACATTTTAAGTTTGGGGGATTTTGATACATCTAAAGTATATAGACTTTTTATACACATTTTTATACTTATTTTTGAGATATTGTGCTTTAATGAAAGGTATTTGCGTGTTTTTCTTTCAGGTACAGTCAAATGGATGAAAATGGTAAAAGCAGTGAAAAAAGATCAAATTTAGAGCAAAAATGAAGAAGGTGTGAAAAATTGAACTGAGGCGCCTAAGTGCCCAGAACTGGTGCTTACGCGCCACTTATACAGAGAGAGTCACACCTAAGTGCTAGGTATCTCACGCTTTAGCGCCAGAAGTAGTTATTTGTGATTCATTAAATTTAGACAAATTTTTTAAGGGCACTTGAAGCAAGCCTTGTTAAAAATGTGGGAAATAGCCCATTAACACGAAAATTCATTCAATTAGTTTTAGAGAGGAGGCAACTTCTAGAAGATTCATTGAATGGAGACACATTTTGAAGAGACATCAAGACATCCCTTGGATTTTTATTAAAGAAAACTTGGATCATCAAAAGAGAGAGACAATCAACGTCCAACAGCCATCATTCATCCAAGTAATAGCCACAGCCGCCGCCCATCGCCGACGCCGCCGACGCCGGCCACTTTTATTTTATTTTAAGTTTTAGTTTGTATTGCGAGTGAAGGAAGATAATTTAAAGGAACTTCAAGACATTTGGTGGAGAGGATTTATAATAAGTGTTTATCTTTGTGACTATATTTGGTTTTAATTTAGAATTCTTGCTTGTGTGCATGATTTTTACCTTTAAACTCATGTGTGGTTGTATTTTCTCCATGGATTCTGAGTAGTTTTCTTCTTCTTTTTTCCTTAAAAGTACAAGTGATTAAGTGTTGAAAGGAATTTGTGTGAAGTATTAGACTTTAATGTTGGAAGAAGTTGTGTTTATTTGAAACCTTGTACTCCAATTACTTCTTGATTTGGCCAATTAAGATGTTAATACCTGTTGTGAGAACATGTAAAATCTAAGATGCTAATGTCTCAGTTAACAAATAGTAAGAATCACATATTGATTTCATGGATGAGAATATAGTTCATGGGGTTGAGTGCAAATAAATAGGGAAATAAACTTTCATGGGTGTAGAATTAGAGGACTCTAGAGTGACACGCTAAAGTCCCCCAATTTGATTTATAGTTTTAAGTTTTGATATGAGATTTTAGCCCCCTCCACAGAAAAGGGAAATCTAGAGTGAGAGCTAGTATCTTCCCTACCTAACTGATCTTCAAAAGGCTTTATAGGATCTTTAGTAAGGGTAAAGAATATTATTGCTTTTATTTGGCACAACACATTTAGAATACTTCCAAAACATAATTTCTATACTTATTACTGATTCATAATAAGGTAAAAGTTATTTTACTTATATTTCCTTCATCTTGCAAATATTTAGTTAAGTTAATTAGTTGCTTGCTTTATTTTCAATTATTAAATATTACCAAAAAAATTGCATTTTCATTCCTATTATAGCATCTTAGGTTTAAGTAAGAATATTTTGCTAAGTAGGATTCTTATTATCTAAACTTTCTAATTTTTTATAGTGCATATTGTCGGCTTTCCCATATGGGTTCGATAATCGGGGCTTAATAAAAAAGTCTTATATTACTTGATAACTATAAGCATGCTTGTGTAGTATCTCATATTTAAATGTTATAATTGTATTCTTATTTACTTCATAGTGAAAAATTTACCTAGCTTTTGCTTTGGATCAAGTTTTTGACTTTGTTACAAAATAGGAATCATTATTAAGAAAATTAAGCATATAATCGCATACATCATAATAAACATCTATACCGAAGAATCGACATCAGAGAGCATCTTTGAATTTTTGCACTCAATGGATGAAGAATATAAATATTGGATCTATAATTTATCATAATATTTTATCTAGATGTGAGTCTACTAGAGGATTAGGTTTCCCTGCTTTGATTATTACATTATGTAAGCAATCAGGAGTAAGATATGAGAGTTGGGAAGAACAGTTGCAATCTCTCATACCAATTAGTAGAACCAACATTCAAGTATATGAGTTGCATGCTCAAATGAGATCTAGGGGAGGAGGTTTAGATATTCCTTCATCCTCTACCTCCATACCATCTACTTTTCGTACTACTGCTCAATATTCTACCACATTAGAAGATCTTCATAGTAATTATCAGACTTTGACACATGACATAGCATATCACCAGGGCAAAGTGACTGATATTGATTATAATAATGATCATGTACAAAGATACTTGAAACTTAAACATAACTATGATATGAATTTCAATACATCTCTTATGAGTTTTCTGTAAGGAGATCATAATGTTTAGTTTCCACCTCGTCCTTCATTTCTGGACTATCACCGAGATTATATGGAGAGGAGGAGGAGACTGATGAGGAGATAGAAGAAGATGATGATGAGGATTAGTATCTTTATGTTGTTTGTTGTTTGTTATTTTGTATTTACTTATATTATTAAATGTCTTGAACTCTTTACTGTAGAAATTTTTGTGGTGAACTTGTTGTAATTTGGACTTATTACTGT
>NEWO01000887.1:210450-236958 GCA_003013225.1 Phalaenopsis aphrodite
AGATTGTGAGATAAGTTGTATTTTCTTATTTGTTTTGTTTGTAAAATTATTTTCATATATGAAATTCGTGTTTTATCATATATTTCTCATGAATTCTTAGTAGTTTTCTTTATCCTTCTCCCTTTTGTTTTATACGGTTTTAAAGGTCTATAATTTGTGATGATTTGAAGTCTAATCTTCATTTACTTTTCCATTTGGCTAATTGAATTGTTAAAATGTGTTGAGAATTATATGTTATGAAAAGGGGATGATTTTTACGACAAAGGGAGAATCACATTTGATTTCATGAAAGAGTATTTCATCCATGGGATTGGCTGCAAATAAATAAGGAAATAAAATTTGATGGATGTAGAATTGGAAGATTTTAAGGTGACATATTAGAATCCCCAATTTGGTTCAGTTGATTGGAAACTAATGTGAGCATGTAGCTCTCAAGGGAGAGAGTAGTGGGAGCTCTGGAGTGACAGCCGACATACTCCCAGCCTAACCACATAATTAGGGACCAGACTCTGGATTAGTCAATGTTCTTTATAGTGCTTGAAAGAGGGTAGAGAATAAGATTGCCTATTTAACACAAAACAATTTTTAAATATATTTTACAAATGATTTCAATTTCTTTACAAGCCATATTTTCATTGTAAAAGAAGGATATTTTCTCATACTTGAACTTTCATCAACAAAAACATTTATTTTATTTCAGCAAATTTACTTTTGAAAGTTTAGCATTTAGTTTAGTTTACTTACTATAGTCATACATCTGCATAGTTAGTAGCATTTCAGTTAAGTAGTTTAATTTCAAACTTAGCACTTCACTTTGTTTTTATATTATAAAAGAAAATAAATAACTGGCTTATATATATTTCCAGGATCCCTGTGGGATTGATATCTAGGACTCCATTAGAGCCCTATATTACTTGAGCAATACGTATACTTGTGTAGTATCTGTATGAGAATTGGGATTTTTAAGAGGTTTTTAAAGATAAATTATTTTCTTCAAAATTATATTATAGTTTGGGTTACATTGCATCGTTATTATTAAGCTTAACAAATTCCCGTCGCAACAGTTGCCTCCCACAAAGCGCTTAGTTTAACGTCGTCAGCTTGACATATCATTATTTAATCAGGATGACTTAACATCAAAACTTCTTTAAATTGTGGTATATATCCTTCATAATAATGTTTCAATCGATGCCCTTTAACTTTAAATATCTTTCCTGTTTTAGGATCTTTAATAATAACAGTTCCATAATGATAGACTTTAATCACATTAAATGGTCCTAACCATATGAATTTAAGTTTTCCTGGAAATATTCTCAATCTTTTATTATATAATAAAAATTTTTATCCAGGTTCAAACTTCTTTTTAATAATCTTTCGATCATGCCATATCTTCATTTTTCTCTTTATAGATGTTTGCATTACCATTTGCTTCATTCTAATTTACTAAAGTTCATTGAGTTGCAATAATTATTTCTCACTAGCATATTTTAGATTAAAATTAAATTCCTTAATAGCCTAAAAAACTTTATGTTCCAATTCTACTGGTAAGTGGCATATTTTAGCAAAAATAAGTCTATATGGGGACATCCAATAGGAGTCTTATAAGCAGTTTTGTATGCCCATAAGCCAGTATCTAATCTAGCAGACCAATCCAATTTATAAGGATTTACAGCTTTTTCTAAAATTCATTTTATTTAATGATTTGATATCTCTGCTAGATAGCTAGTTTGAGGATGATAAGCAGTAGAGAATCTATGAATAATATCATATTTTTTAATAAATTTCTCAATTCTTTCATTGCTAAAATGGGATCCTCCATTAGTAATAATTACTCTCGACATTTCATATATTGTAAAAATATTTTTATATAAAAACTTAGAAACACTCCGAGAATCACATTTAGGTATAACAACAGCTTCAATCCATTTGGAAATATAATCAATAGGAAGTAATATATATAAATTTCCAAATGAAGGCATAAATGGTCCCATAAAATCTAATCCCCACACATCAAAAAGTTCAACTTCCAATGTGTAATTTAGAGGCATTTCATTTCTTCTAGAGATATTTCCTACTCGCTAACATTGATTACTTGTTTTAATATATTCATTAACATCTCTAAAAAGAGTAGGTCAATAAAATCCAGCTTGCAAAATTTTATATATAGTTCTATTTGTTCCAAAATGTCCTCCAAATTCATAATCATGACATCTTTCAATTATTTGTTGAGTTTCTTCATAAGACACATGCCTTCTAATAATTAGATCTTTACATTGTTTATATAAATATGAGTCATCCCAAAAATAGAATTTTGAATCATATATAAATTTCTTTAATTATTGATTCTTAATATCTGGTGATAAAAATCACTTACAATACAATTTATTATATCGACATACCACGATATATTTATTTCATCAATATTATATAATTGTTCTTCAGGGAAATTTTTTAAAATTTATTTGCAAAATTAATTAATATTTCTTTTTCTAGTCTAGACAAATGATCAGCTATTTGATTATGATTTTCCTTTCTATCAACTACAATAAAATTGAATTCTTGCAATAGAAGTATCCATCTAATTAATCTTGGTTTAGCATCCGTCTTTTGCATCAAGTATTTAATAACAGAATGATCTGTATGCACTATACATTTGGTTCCGATTAAGTAAGGCTAAATTTATCAAAGACATAGACAATAGCTAATAACTCTCTTTCAGTAGCAGTGTAATTAATCTAAGCATCATTTAGAGTTTTACTAGCATAATATATTACTTTAAAAACTTTGTTGTGCCTTTGTCTTAAAACAACTCCAATATCATAATCACTCGCATCGCACATTATTACAAATCGTTTCTCCAAATCAGGTGAGAATATTATAGATGCAGTGATTAATTTTTCTTTTAAGAATTCAAATGATTTTATGCATTCCTCATTAAAATCAAATTTTGTGTCTTTTTCTAAAAGTTTGCATAATGGCTTAGATATTTTTGAAAAGTTTTTTTATAAAACGCCTATAGAAACCAGCATGTCCTAGAAAACTTCTTACCCCTCTAACTGTAGTAGGAGGTGACAAATTTTTAATTACTTGAATTTTTGCAGGGTTTACATCCATGCTATTTTTAGAAATTTTATGTCCAAGTACAATTCCTCCTTCAACTATAAATTGACATTTTTCTCATATTAGTATTAAGTTGATTTTTTCACATAATTCCATAACTTTTTCTAAATTATTTAAACATAATTCAAATGAAGTCGCAAATAAATAGAAATCATCCATAAATACTTCCATTCCATGTTTAATCAAATTGTTAAATATTGACATCATACATCTTTGAAATGTCGCAGGTGCACTGCATAGTCCAAAAAGCATTCTACTAAAAGCAAATGTTCCATAAGGGCTTGTAAATTTTATTTTCTCTTGATCCTCAGGAGAAATTAGAATTTGATGATAACTGGTATATCCATATTAAAAGTAGTAATATTTGTTTCCAGCCAATCTATCTAACATTTGGTCTAGAAAAGGTAAAGGAAAGTAATCTTTCCTGGTGGCCATTATTTAATTTTCTATAGCCTATACAAATTTTCCAACCAGTAACTTGTCTTACTAGAATTAGTTCATTTTTCTCATTTACTTCAATGGTCGCTCCTCCTTTCTTTGGAACATAGTGAATTGAACTCAACCAAGCAGTGTCTAAAATAAGATATATAACTCCATCATCTAACCATATAAAGATTTTTTCTTTAACAACTTCTTTCATTATTAGGTTTAATCTCCTCTAAGGATCAGCTTTAGGTTTGTATTCATCATCTAATAGAATTCTGTGCATACAAATTGAAGGACTAATTCCTTTAATATCTGCTAAAGTCCATCCAAAAACCTTTTTATATCTTTTCAATATTTCTATTAAATTTTGTTCTTAAATTTTAATTAACTCAGAAGATACAATAAGAAACAATGTAGATGAATCTCCTAAAAATACATATTTTAAATGAGCAAGTATTACTTTCAGTTCAAGTTCAGGTGATTCAATACTTGAAGGAATAAAATTTTTATTATCATTTTCCAATAAATCTAAAGTTTCAAATTTATCCTGAATATAATCTAAATTTTCTTCTTTTATGTCATTCTCATTCTCACTAAATTCTTCTTGCTTTAATTTTTCTTCATACACTTTCTTAAATTGCTCATTACTTAAATAATCAATAACTTCCATCCTAAAACATTCACTATGTTTTTCTATTATAGGATGTTTCATAGCTTTTGCAATATTAAATGTTACTTTTTGATCATTCACTCTCATTATTAATTCTCCTTTTTACACATCTATCACAGCTCTCCCTGTTGCAAGAAATTTTCGCCCTAAAATAATAGGAATCTCTTTTTCATTCTCCATATCTAATATTATAAAGTCTATAAGAAAAATAAGTTTATCCACTTTTACTAATACATCTTATATTATTCTTTTAGGAAAAGTTATTGATTGATCAACTAACTGAAGAGTTACAATAGTAGGAGAAATCTCTCCTAAATCTAAACATTTAAAAATTGATAGAGGCATAAGATTGATACTCACTCCTAAATCACATAAGGATTTTCCAAAAAACTTTTCACCAATTGCACAAGGTATAGTAATACTACCACGATCTTTTAACTTTTTCAGGAAGCTTCTTCTAAATAATAGCGCTACACTCTTCACTGAGTGTAATGGTCTCATGATCTGCAAACTTCCTTTTCTTGTTTAGTATATCTTTCATAAAGTTCACATAACTTAAAATTTGTTCCAAAGCCTGAATGAAAGGAATATTTATCGTTAACTTTTTAAGGATTTCAACAATTTTTGTAAATTTTTTATCTTTATTCTTCTGCTTCAGTCGTTGAGGAAACAGAGGTAATGATTTTTTCTAAGGGAACTTGTATTTGCTCATTTTAATTGTGGTCACTTTCAATCTCTTCCTTCTCCTAATCAACTTTAGTTTATCTTTGGATTCTTGTTTCAACTTCTTTTCCACTTCTTAATTGAATAACTTTAATTTTCTCCTTATTTTGGTCCTTTAGATTAACTTCCACAGCACTTGGAAGATTTTCTAAAGGTCTGTTACTAAGTGCAGTAACAATATGTCCTAATTGAATTTCAAAATTTCTAACAGCACACCTTGATTTTGTTTTTGATATCCCATATTCAGCATTACCTCTTCCATCGTCAACTTCTTTTCCTTAACTTTTGGGTTAGGGTTAGAGTTAAGTCTAGTAGGATAATAAGGTCAATAATTAGGATTTCCTTGATTGTTTAAATTTCCTGAGGGGTTCATTGAATTTTTATAATTATTCCAACTAAAATTAGAGTGATTTTTCCATCGAGGGTTGCAATAGTTAGAATAGGGATTGTTATTTTGATTATTTACAACATTTAAAGTTTCATAAGATGATTGAGTATCAATTATCTGCCCTAGTGAATTTTTATCTAATACTTGTGGTTTTTTAGAATAGTTCACTGCAATTTGATCAATCTTTTTTGATATAGCAGCAATTTGAGATGTAAAATTAACATTGTGTCAGAGTCATGAATACTAGCTACTCTATTAGGATTTACCCGTTCAGAGGGCCTTTGAAAATTGTTAGTAGCTATTTCTTTTATTAAAGAGTATGCTTCATCAAAAGGTTTTGACATTAGTGATCCTCCTACAGTAGCATCTATAATAGTCTAAGTGATCCTACTAATTCATTGTAAAAAGATTGAATTATTAACCAATCTGGTAAAGCATGGTGTGGACATTTTCTAAGGAGATACTTTAATCTTTCCCAGACTTCATATATCATTTCCCCTTCAAACTAACAAAAAGATGTAATATTGTTTCTAAGCTTAGCAATTTTCAAGGGTGGAAAATATTTAGCCCAAAATTTTTGTGATAGTCCTCCGCATGTTCTGATAGATCCATGTGCTAATAAATTTAACCAAGCTTTAGCTTTATCCCTTAATGAAAAAGAAAAAAGTCGCCTAACACCATCATTAGACACTCCATCATATTTAAAAGTAGCATAAATTTCAAGAAAACTAATAAGATGTAAGTTAGGATCTTTAGTAGGTGTTCCTCCAAATTGATTAGTTTGTACCATTTGGATAACAACAGGTTTAAACTCAAATGAATTAGCAACAACATCAAAATTTTGAATAGTAAAGTGAAGTTCATGTAATGTCGGATTAGCATAGTCTTGTAAAGACCTTTTTCGATTTTCATTTAATTGATTATCTATGTTATTCACTATTTCGTTCAATTTTTTAATTTTTTTTGAATTTTTTCGATAGTACATTCTAATTCCAAATCGTAAGGTACTAAAAGTTCAGATCCAATATTTCGCATAAACAAATATTATAAGCAAAAAAAAAATCTTTAAAATACTCTTAAATATATATAATTATATATATATATATATATATTTTATTTTTGATTATATATATTTTTTTTATTTTTTTATATTTTTATATTTTATCTCTAAAATTCTTAATTTACCAAATCTCTTTAATTTACCATTACCTTTCCCGACAACGGCTCCAAAATTTAAAAAGCTAACTCAGCTTTACAATGGTGACAAAATGTTGATGTTGTAGTTTATGAATGTTAATGATAAGCACTTAATGTTGGGATTCTATGCAAGTATATGTATCATTATCAAGGAATATAAGACTTTCTATTTAAGTCGCAAATATTGATCCCATGATGAAGGTTTAAATTTGAAATGATAAATTAACTAGGAAATTCACAGAAATAAAATAAAATTATTGTCACTAATTTTGAATGTTTGAGAAACTATCAGAACTAAATTATTAACTACTAGCAAGATTTAAATGCAAAGTTTAAAACAATAACTACTAAACTATGTTTATGTTATGAAGTTTTCTAATATGAAAAAATAATTTTCCCACTACAATGAGTTTTTGGTGAAATGATATGAAATAATTGGTTTAAATTTGTATTGTGCCAAATAGAACCAATTTTTAATTATCTACCCTCATTCAGTGTTATAGAAAATTATTGGCTAATCTTAGGTTTAGTCCCTAAATCTGTGGCAAGGCTAGGAGGATACTGGCCCCCACTCCAGAGCTCCCACTTTCCCTCCCTTGAAAGCTAACTCTCGCTTTAGTTCTTAAACATTAAGATTAAATAGGGAATTTTAGTCTGTCACCCTAAAATCCTCAATTCTACACTCAACAATGTATATTTCCCTATTTATTTGTATTTAATTCCATGAACGAAATACCCCTTCATGGACTTAAATGTGATTCTCACTCTATTGTAGAACTCATATTTTATTTCCCAGATCATTTTTTTCACAACATAATTTAATAATTGAATTGGTCAGATCGAAAAGTAAATTAAGAGCGGAGTTGAAAAACCATCACAATTTATTTTAAATTTTAGCATTGACACATCCAAATTATCTCTTCATTTCACCATATCTCAGAGTAGGGAGAAAGATAAAGGAAACTACTCAGACTTCATGAGAAAGATACAACAAAACACAAATTTCATATATAAAAGAAAGTCCATAGAACAATAATAAACAAACAACACTTATCTGAAACTCTTTCTCAAAGAAATTCCCTTGTAGCCTCTCTTAGGAAATGTAGGAAGAAGAAATCTCCCACTCACTTCCTCTCCAACACTCTTAGAGAAGAATTCACAATTAAACTCACCACAAAAACTCAAAACTACATACAAAATAAATGACTAATGGTGTGGAATGGCGTGGAAGGATGCAAAGTGGCACGAAGGGGGCGAAGAGATGCGAAGAAAGACCAAGAGCAAGGAGGAGTGTAAAGAGAGTCTTTTCTGATCAATTTTCACTCTAAATAAAGCCTAAGGTCAGTTTTCCAATAGGTGCATCCAAAAACTCTTCAAAAAGCGTCTAAATTTGTTGAATCTTCTAGAAACATGGTCTGCACCGACACTAACGTATTCAGCGCCAGCGACCCGTGAATATAATACATACTCTCTATGAAACTCTGTCGTTGATGTTGAACAATTTTTCAAAAACTCCATTTTGACACCAAATTTCATTCTTTTTGCTTATTTTTTGCTCCAAGTCCTAAAAATGAACAACCTGCAACAAAAAATGAAAAATACATTCCTTTAAAATGCAATATCACCAAAGATGAGTATAAAATATGAGTCTAATAATGCATGTATTTTTGGTGTATCGGAGCTCTAGGCCTTCTAGTATATTGATAAATCTTCCTTGAACTTCTTCATAAAATTCAAATTCATTTTTCTTTACTTTATTCATTTTGTCTAATTCTGTCATGGGAACCATCAGCAGCTGTCAAGGATGCCCCCTCATTTCAATATTGACACCAATCCATACTTTTGTTGTCTTTGTATGCATCAAAAAATATGATTCCCCCATTGAGTAATTGGTGATCTAAAATCCGCTATCGCTGGATGTATACTCCTCCAGAGTGTTGTAACGCTCTAGGTGGAGGACGTTGTAGTTTGAGCATTCCATAAACGCCCGTGTAGCTTGTATCAGTGTGGGAATCTAAGTGCTACACGTTGGGTAACCCGCCAAAGATCATCTGAAACTTCTGGTAGCATTGGCTCTGTAGTGAAGTTGGACTCATCCTCTGTGGCAGCTAAGCTGGAAAAAGTCTCTCTCATGCATAGATCATAGATCTTCCCCTCAGAAAATAGGGTAAGCAAGTTTTTTGCCTCCTTCTGGCGTCTTCTTTCTTTACGTAGGAATGCTTTATGTTTTTGACGATTGATATTTCTACGTTGAGTCCTTCGTAATGGTGTATCCGACATTCTCTCATCATTAGCATTGAGTAGACCACCGGACAGTGCAGTTATTACAGATGGCAGACGACTAGTCCCCTCCATCGGATATTGCTACATTGTCATTTTCTTCTCCTTCAGTGAGGAATCCTCATTCGTGTTGATCTTTAACAGCGATGATCTCTTTTTCTTGACAGCTGACTACATCCATCAGGGGACCCTCATAGTCTACGTCGACTTGACCAAAGTCCACGTCGAAGTCTATGAAGCCACCCTGTGGTGGCCTTTCCTTATTAAGTGAGAGATTTCAACCATCCTTGAAAGCAAAAATTAGCTTCTGTCCTGACATTTTCTCTACAAATGACAGAAAAAACATCAGTGCATTGAAATTTAGCAGAAACAAGAAAAAAACAAAATGCTTATTAGACAAGATTTTAGTTTGTATGAGTGAAAAAATCATTTATTTATATTTAAATATTAATTAATTTAGTAAAATATTAAACTTAAAAGTAGAATGGAGAAAATCAAAGCATGTAAATTCAAAAAAATTTTATTTTATTGAGGTTAACTTTATTACAAAATTTTTGGACCGGGGCCAAATAAATAACCACAGATTAATCAAAATTTCAAAAATTCAATTCAAGCAATGTCAAGTTGCATAATATGTCTTCAAGTATGATCCGTTGATCGATAATATGGGTCTCTTGCCTTGAAAATCCACCAGCTGGCATGCTCCTCCTGCGTAGACCTCTTCTACAACAAATGGTCCCTCCCAAGTTGGCTCAAAATTTTCACCTATCTTGCGGCATGCAAGAATAGGCTATTTGTGCATGAGAAAGAGATCACTAACTTTGAACGTCCTTGGCTGGACCAATTTGTCATGAGCTTGTACCTTCCTCGCTTGGTAAAGCTCCAAATGTTTTTTTGCTTTTAGTCGCTTTCCTTCAAGACTTTTTAATTCTTCAAGTCTGAGTTTTGCACTTTCTTCTGTTGTAAGTTGATTGGTGACAGCGACTTTGAGAGACGGCGTCTAGACTTCTAACAGTAGTACGGCCTCAGACCCGTACACAAGTGCGTAGGGTGTACATTGAGTTGGACTCCTGAATGTTGTATTGTAAGCCCACAAGGCTTCTAAGAGTTTGTTATGCCAATCTCTTTTATTTTGTCAAGTGTCTTCTTCAAAATCTGTATGAGTGTCTTATTAAAGGCCTCAACCAAGCCATTTTCCATGGGATAGTAGATTGTAGAGTACCTCCAATCTATCCCGTGCTGCTTGACAAAATTGTTGATTTTTATGCTCTTGAAGGTTGTCCCATTATCAAAGATTATTCTGCGCGGAACTTCAAAATGGTAGACGATTTGGCTTTTACAAAATTGAAGGACCTGATGTGTTGTAACCTCTCGTAGTGGCACTGCCTCTGCCCATCTGGAAATGTAATCTGTAGCAGCAATTATAATTTTGTGTCCTTTAGAGGATGGAGGGTATATCAGATCTATTATGTCCGTGCCCCAACAGTCAAATGGCCACGAGGCGACGGTTGGGTGTAACACATTCAGATGTTGGTGCAAGACCACCCCATGCACTTGGCGTTGGTGACATCTTCTGACTGTATCCATGCAGTCAGACATCATTGCCTCCCAATAATATTTGAGTCTCTCAATCTTTATTTTCAACTTTGGACCTGATCGATGAGTGCCACACAATCCGGTATATACTCGTTTGACAATATTTTGTGCTTCAACACTGCTCATACATCATAGCAACATCTGATTGAATGATCTTCTCTAGAGGACATCACCCACTAAAGTGTACGACATAGCCCTTCTTGCGATGTGATGCGCTGTTGACTTATCCTCTGGCAGCTTTCCAGTCTATAAATATTCAATTAATGCCTTACGCCAATCTTCATTGATATCAGCAACCACAATCATCATTCGTCTTCTTTTCTGAGCTTGTGAAGATTTTTAAAGTCGATTCAAGACAAAACATATCTTCGTTGTACCATAATGTTAATGGAACCCTCTGGGGGACACGCCGATTCTTTTGCAAGTTTTGCTAGAGCGTCAGCATGGGCATTATCTCCCCGAGGGATCCGATAGAAAGTTACATTAGGAATTTGCTCTAGCAGCCTCATTGCATATTGATGATATTCTGTTAACTTTAGTTTCAAAATCTTGTACTGTTTGATGACTTGTTGAATGATGAGTTATGAGTCGTTATAGATGGCAATATCTGTTATATCCAGCAAGATTGCAAATTTCAACCCAGTAATTAAGGCTTCATATTCTGCATCGTTGTTGGTACATGGCTCTGTCAGGTGATAAGAGAATCTCAGCATGCCCGTATCTGGCGTAATGAAGATCAAACCAATTTCTGCTTTGCCTGGTATAACTATTCCTGATCCTTTGTCTTTTATGACTAATGAAGCTCTATCTAAATACATCTCCTAGCATTGTGCAATGGAGAAATACATATGTAATACTTTTTCATCTGACATTTCATCATTAAGAGGGCATTAAGCTGGAAGTGGGTGTGCAGCAAGAAAATCTGCTAAAATCTGTCCCTTGATAGTATGGAGGGGAACAAAAGTTATATTAAATTACAACAAAATCGTCAACCATTTTGCTAAACATCCAGAGAGTATTGGTTGAGTCATCAAATATTGCAATAGATTAACTTTTGAAATTAGAGTTAACTTATGAGAAAGCGTGTAATGTCTGAACTTCTAGGTGGCGAAAATCAAAGCTAGATAATGCTTCTCAATAAGAATATACCTTATTTTCATCAGTATTAGACAACGACTCAAGTAGTAGAGTGCATTTTCTTTACCATCATCATTGACTTGGGTTAAGAGGGCTCCAAGAAAGTTATCTAAGGTCGTGGTATAAAGTATTGAAGGCTTTTTCGGGATAGAGGCTGCCAAAACAGGCGGTGTCATTAAATATTGTTTAACATCCTTAAAAGTCTGCTTGTATTTCTCTTCCCAAACAAATTTGGCATCCTTTTTAACTAATGTTGAGAAGGGGTGATGACAAAAGGAAAATATGTTGAGATTTTCATACCTATTTTACACAGATTTTGATGATATTGCACTTTAAAGAAAAGTATTTTTAATGTTTTCTTGCAGGTGTGTTGAATTATGGTCATTGAGCAAAAAGATGTAAAAAGGAGAAAATTTGGAGCAAAAAGTACCAAAATATGAAGATTTGATCTTGGGCGTCGACCGCGGGCTCGACGCCACCGATGGCGAGTTTTTTTCGAGGGTCCAGAATTAAATATTCTAGAAGGCCGCTGATAGCGCCATCGAGGCCGCCGACGGCGAGCATGTCGGTTCTCTCAATAGATGCATTGAATGTGGATGATTTTTAAAGGGACGCTTGGGCTACTCTTAAAAACTCTTCTACAACTTTAAAAGAAACATTTGGAGGCCGAAAAAGGGGGTGCCCAAGGGTGTCCGCGAGGGTGTCCGCTGAGTCTTTGTTGTTTGTGGTGCCCACTAGAGTGTAGAGAGTGGTTAGTATTGTGAGGAATTCTTCAAGAAATTGTAAGAGTGGAAGGAAAGTGAGAGATTTCTTCATCCTTGCCGCTTTGAAGGAGAATTCTGTGTGCTGTAAAGAAAGGAAGAGATTTAGAGGAACTTTGAGGAGTTTACTTGAGGAGGAATTAGAGATAAGTTGTATTTACATATTGAAGTTAGTATGACTTTGCTTTTATACATAAATTCCAAGTTTTATTGTATCTTCTCCATGAGTTCTGAGTAGTTTTCTCTATCTTTCTCCTTGTCTTGGGATTTTGTGAAATGGTGATTTGAATTGGTAGTGCCATGAGAATGTTAAAGAAGTTGTGATGATCTTTTCACTTCAATCTTTATTTACTTTCAATCTGGCCAATTGATTTATTAAAATATGTTGAGTTTTACAGCTAAAGTGAAGATTACATTCAAGATTTAGGGAGGTCAAAGTCCTTGAAAGTTGAGTACAAATACATAAGGAAAAAAAAAATATTGGGCATAAAATTGGAGATTTTAGAGTGACAAACTAAAATCTTCAATTCGGTCCTTTCGTTTGGTTGTTGAAGTGTAGATGTTAGCCCTCAGATGAGGGGAATGCGGGAGCTCCGAAGTGAGAGCCGATATCCTCCCAACCTAGTCGTAGATTCAGTAACCAAGCATAGGATTAGTCATTGTTTTTTATGCCTGGTCCAAAGGGTAAGGAATAGGTATGCTTCTATTTGACACAGTACAATTTGAACTGATT
The DNA here is from genome assembly GCA_003013225.1 of Phalaenopsis aphrodite. NCBI lineage: Eukaryota > Viridiplantae > Streptophyta > Magnoliopsida > Asparagales > Orchidaceae > Phalaenopsis > Phalaenopsis aphrodite. The sequence goes on from NEWO01000887.1 coordinate 223,482, forward strand.
CAATTTATCCATTCTTTTAAATTTCTTGACATGGAGAAGGATGCTTTCTTATATATTAAACTTCACGTTAAAAACTTTATTAGTAGAATTAGTTAATTAAGAGTTTATTAAAATTACATATTTATTTCAATTTCCTATTAGTGACAAATATGCAATTTGAACTATATTGTTGTGATTAAGTATTGTTATTTTAAATCTTAGTTTGTAGCCTCTAGTATTACTTCCTGTAAGATCGATATCCAGGACTTCATTAGAGCCCTGTATTACTTGAGCGATACGTATACTTACGTTGATAAGTGTGACTTTGCAATTATTCAATAATTTATACACATCTTTATCAAATCAATAACCATTATCAACTTTTTGGCGCCGTTGCCAGGAAATTAAATATTTTAGCAGCAGTATCAAATTATTGTATACTTAAGCATATATAAAGTCGCTGTCAGCTGACACCTTCTAGAGAGATTAGAAATAAAGCGTCTCAGATATGCCAACCTTCCTTGGAAGCAAAGTAGTTGTTTTAAGGTTTTGAGAGGAGGCATTTCAAAGATAAATTTAATCTTATCCGGGTCGATCTCGACTCCCTCATAACGGATAAAGAATATTAGAAATTTCCCAGAGGTAACGCCAAAAGCGCACTTCAAGGGATTCATCTTAAGATCATATTGTCGTAATCATTCAAACACGATCCTCAAATCGTATAAATGATCTATTTTTCATTTATTTTTTATGACCAAATCATCCACGTAGAATTCCACTTGGTTCTGAATGAGCTCATCAAATATCTTTGTCATAGCTCATTGGTATGTCTCTCCAGCATTCTTCAACCGAAATGACATCTCTGTGTAGCAGAACCGGATAGGTGTTATGAAGGATGTAAGTGTTGCATATTTTGGAGCCATCCTGTTTTGGTTGTACCCCGATGATCCATCCATAAAGGAGAAAATCTTATGTGTTGAAGCAATATCCACCATCATTTCTAATATTGGCAATGGAAGTTCATCCTTTGGACATGCTTTGTTCAAATCACTGAAGTAGACACATACACAGATTTGTCCATTTTTGTTCTTAACTGGCATAATGTTAGCTAACAATGTGGGGTATTGCTCTTCCTGCACAAATTTAGCATCTATTAACTTCTTCACCTAGGCAATGACTTGCTGCTCTATTTCGAGGCGCATTCTTTTTGGAGCTTGTTTTACTGGGGTCATATCTTTGTCCACCCCGAGTTTATGAAATGCAACTTCTGCTAACAATCCTAGCATTTCATCATAACTCGATGCAAAAAAAATCTTTGAATTTTTTTAACAGTTTGATCAACTCTAAAGATTCTTCATCATTGAGTATAGAACTTATAAATGTAAGTCGGGACTGCTCTTTCATCCCGAGGTTAATTTCCTTCAATTCATCAATGATTGACTGTGTTCTTCCTCAAATTTTGGCGGGGCATTTTCTATTAGATGATCAGTAGAGTCATCATCCACATCAAGGCAATCCTCTTTTGATTCACTCGTAACAATCATGCAAAATTTTGAATCATTGACTGGTCTGATTGTACCAAATCTGAGATACTCATTCGAGTTGGGAGCTTGACTTTTAACAACTCATAATTTTTCAGAAAATTATAATTTATATTTTGGCATTTTTTTGGCAAATGCCCCTGTTGAATTAACTTTTGTACACAAGGCAAAAAGTAACCAAAAGGTAATTCCATTAATTCATTAGGATCCTCATTCAAATATACATGATTTTTAAGATTAGTAGAAGTAGAAGCATGATATAATTCGATCGGCTTTAAACCAGTGCTATAGACCTCCTTGACCTCTAAACTCTCGACCTTTTTAGGGCAAATTGGAGCAAGGGTCATGGTGTTGACATAGTGGTTTATCCACATCTTTTAAGGATATCTCATATTGTGGTTTCTTCTATTTTGTCACAATTATTTCATCTTCCAAACTTTCTTCATCATCAATGTCGACGATCAGCTTGGCTCGTTCAACAATCAAGTTGGTTCTTCGTCATCCACATCCCCGGCCTTGACCTTGGGTGCACAAACTAAAAGAACCCTCACCAACTCGTTGCAAAAGAGTGGTGGAAGATCACTGAAGCGGAGTTGAATGGCTTCATCTTTTTTATTCTTCTAAATCTTCTACTTTATTTGCCACACCTTCATGAGAGAAGACAGTTTTCTTTAGAGGTGCATAGTAAGTGGCATCTTCATGAATGTCAACTTCGTGAACTGAAAATTACCGTAAACCTCCTTTAATACATTATTATTGTCCTTCCTTGTAGTACTTAATGCACTAGTGTAGAGATGAAAGATGTTAGTGAATCCATGGTCGACCTAGTAGATCATTGAAAGAGGTCTCAACATCGATAATATGGAATTTAGTGGTTATTACTAGTTCTCCAACATTCATAAATAATTTAATTGATTCAAGCACTTTCTCTCCTTTTTGGTTGAATTCTCTTAGCATCATTTTATTGGTCGTAAGCTTTTGGGCTTCAATGTTTAAATAGGCCAATGTCAGCAGGCTCATCAAGTTGAGGGATGCTCCAGGATCTACCAAAACTCTAGATAACACAAATCTGCCGATGTTTACGGAGATATAAAGTGGACAATAATGGTCAGCGGTACGAAGCAACAAGTCTTCATCTATAATGGTTACCCTCAGCTGCTCTTTCAATGGGCAAACTTCATTTAAGGATGTGCTGGCCAACTGGGCTAAGCAAATCTCCGGATCAAACAAAGCTGTAACTAAAGACTCTCTCTTCTCCTTTGATAAGATTAAAGCGTCATAGATGCTTAATTTGGCTACCAACTTCCTAAGATGAGCTAGCATGTTGTAATCGACTTTGTATGATTCTCCGATCTTTACTTGGTTATGTGTTTCTACAACTGGCAGAGGTAGCTCTTCTCGAGTTACTATTTGCATTCCTTTATCTGTTGGAGCTGACCTCGAGGGTAATACTTTCCCGCTTCTTAAGTTCACTTCTGTAATTTCTTCTTCTTAACATGTCGTAGGCAAATCTTCCAGTGTTTCTTCTTTGTCGAAAAGATCTAAGTTGATGGCATGTGGTGCACCGTGGCACTCGAGGATAGGTTCGTCACTTCTGGCGGTGTCGTAATCAGTATTGTCAATGTCTTCTTCGGTCTTGCTATCAGGTTCATTGGACTTAAGTATGATTTGAGGACTAGTTTAGGAATTGAGATCAAAGTTATATTGGTCATAATCGATTACGTTATCACTATAAATAGTTAAAACGTAGTTGAAATCAGAATCATTATATTCATAAAACTCTGGAGGGGAACAAAGATAATCATATAAGATCAGGGCTTCGAGGATTTTCTTCCTTGAATTTGAGACAACTAATCTAGCAGAGGCAGCCCCTATCCTAACACATGCTATCAGTCTTTGTGGTGGTGTTCTTCTTCTTCTTCTTTGGTGGTGGAAAATTTCTTAGCAAAATCTTCATCTCTGGCTTGGTAGGCTGAAGACTCTGAACGAAGGCTCGCCTTGATGCATTCTGAATTTGGTCCAGTATTTTCTTGGATGATTTTTTTTTCAAAATGTACTCCTTCCATCTTTTTCTGAATATCAGAGTGATTGGCTCGGCCGAAATCATTTTTACAAATCCACTTTCAGGTTCTTTTAAATATTCTTTCGGGATCGTTATATTTCCTTCCTTAAGATTTTTCTCGAGCCAATCCTTAAAGATGAAACAATCCTCTATAGTGTGTCCAAGCATCCAATGATACGGGTAATAAATTGGTTGATCCTTTTTGTCGACCACTTCATGTTTCTTAGGATCTACTAATCTTAACTCAGGCTTCTTCATCAGACTTCTGAACATTTTGTGTAGTGCTTCATCTTTGAAGGAATAAAATGTTTTCCTTCATTCTTTTAAGGATGAACCCTTTCTATTTTTCGTTCGGTACATTCACCCCTGAGGCACTTGCAGGCTAGATTGTCCATACTATTGTGTCTATTGTTAAGCATGTCGCGATGATGTTTGGGAATTCTGATGAGAATTTTCTACATGTATCTTCATTGGCTTCTTTCCTTTATCGACCGTTACCACTGTTCGGGGCTTCTTTTCAAATGCTCTGGTTGTCCAGGATTTTTCCACTTTCTCTTAGGAATCCAAATGTTTGAATTCTTCTTGAAGATTGTTGGCTTTGCTGAGTAGCTTCTCAAAGGATTTAATGGTGAGCCCCTTGAGCATGAAAGCTATTGGCCTATGGTTGCTCTTGAGTAAGATCTCAATTGCATGATGTTCCTGTAGCTGAGGTTCACATTTCATGCTAAGGTTTCTCCTCCTCAAAATGTAGTCCACTAAAGTCTGATTGGGCTTTTGCTTCTGTACTACGAGATCTTCAAAAGACACATGATGCTGTGCTCCGGTAAATCTCTTCACAAACCAATGTTCAAGCTCGACGAATGTCTTGACTGATCTGTTGGGTAGTTCAACATACCAATCAAAAGAGATCCCTAACAGACTGCTGAAAAAATGTCGAAAGTGCAAAGCTTCATTACCTCCAGTATTACCACAACTCGCTCGAAAATGCGCTATATACTGCCTGGGATTTCTAGTCCTGTCAAATATCTTAAAGTTTGGCGACACAAAACCCTTAGGGTAGGGTATGTCATCAAACTTTTCCAAGTAAGGTCTCTTCTTCAAAATCAATGCACCACCCTTAGATTGGGCTAAGGCCTCTCGAAGTTGCTCGACCATTTGCTAAATTCCTTTTTCGGTATGACACTTGATGGAGAATCTTTTTTTTGTTGCTCATCACTATTTGCTAAAGAAACTTCCCTCCTTTCATCTGTGATGTTCATAATCTCTGATTGATTGACTTCTGAGGAGGCTAACTATAGTGGTTGAGACTGTCCCTGAACTGTGGCCATGGCGGTCATGGCAGTGGCCATCTCTTCCATTATTTTCTCCATTTGGCAGATTCGCCCATCCCTTAGGAAAACAACTTATGCAGCTCATCTACGACATTCTCTTCAACGAGAGTTTTAGCTTCGCGTGCAGATGCAGCGGCTTTGGTCTTGATGACATAAACATCCATGAAATTTTCCTTGAGGTAATCAGTGAAGTCAAGTCTTCATCATCATCAATGGAAACTTCATGTTCTCAATCCAACTCAGAAATCTTGGCCCTGAGTTTTTTTACCTTTCCTTCAATTATTGATTCTTGTAGCACCTTGAGATCTGGAGGACATTCTTGGACATCCTCTACTTGCTCATCCATCTCGCTAGTAATTGCTGCGACAATGCTGGATACTTCGAACCCTTACTTCATTCCATGATGCTAAACTTCAGGCTCACTGGACTATATCGGTACGAAGATCTTAGGTACGCACAACTTTTTCTTTAACAGTGATTTCTTGAGACGGAGTGTCTCAGCAGAAACATCGGCATGTCGAAGAGAAGTATGCTCCCCATGGTGCAGACCAAATACAATATTGGGTGATCTCTTCGTCTTTTCTTTCAAAACTTTAATAACATCCTTGTGACTAGTATTTGGTAAAATTCTTGGACCCAGAAGTACCTTAATTGGTCGACGGTCTACGAGTCTAGTGACAGCAAAATCGGTAGCAACAATGGTGGTATAAACTCCGCTTCTTAAGCAAAACCAGACGGGAATGCGAGTAGGCAAGGCTTTAGTTGATTTCTAAGATCGTCTGGCAGATCCGACGTCTCTTAGAATTTCTTTCTTCATGTGAAGGGATATTGCAAATCCCACTCATTTGAGTAACTTACCAACTGAGCAAACTTCTTTGGCAGCAAGTCTCTATAAAATTGTACTAACTCGGGTGATAGGAGTAGGCTTCTTCTTCTCCTCACCATGTCCATGAGGTGATGGTAAAGTAGCAACAATCTTTTGGATACTTTTGTACCCATTAGTATCCATTAAGAGATGGAACCTACTCACTTTCAGAAATAAATAGGTCTCCAGTAATGGCTCCTTATGAATAGGTAGGACCATCATCGACAGGTACTTCCTTAGAAATCTAGGCTTTAGCAGCCCTCTGAAACTTCCGGCTGTGGTTTCTCCTTCGGGTTCGGGTTAATGGTGTGATCCTTAAACTCGATCAGATTTCCAATACTGATGGCGGGACAACCAATCCTTCAGTCGGGTCTTTAGTGATCATAACTTTTTTTCCCTTAGCAGAAACAGAAACAACATGCTTAGTAGGTGTCATGTTGGCAATAGTCTTAATTTTCTTGTAAGAAGGGAAATCCTGATGGAAGTTTAGGTTAAACTAAGTAGACGGTTCCTGAACCTCTGGAGCGGTGACATTCATCACAACGAAAGGGGTTTTCCCGAGTATAACCTCGTGTTCATCAAATCCTGCTCCAAACTTGATGGTGGGAGTTACATTGTAGGCACTACGGCTCATTGGCAGGTTGCAAGGAAAGGTGAGTGTTGGTAATGCCATTGCAACAACTTCAAAAAAGAAAGCTCTAGGGTTAGTTATTTGGCCAATACCTCGTAATCTTAGTGCGAGTGCTACAAATTAACATAAGTCGATCTATATACCAGATAAGTCTTTATTTAATTTGTGGAGATTTTAAGATTTTAGTAAAAATAGTGTGAAAGTAGAAAGATATAATTAATATAAAAAAAATTAAAGAGTAACCACAGCAGAACACAATCCGATTTAATTTATGAAATAACAAATCAAACTTGAAAAAGAAAAGTGAAGTTCAGGACACAGTGCGGGACCAACTTTACAATGCACAATGCCCAAGTGGAACTAGTCCACCAACACACCTATTAGGGGTCCGACCCGACACTAAGATTAAAAAGTCCTTAATGGCCTCCTGAACCTTCTTGTTTAAAGGTGATTGAACAGATAGTCCTGAATTCCAAAATAATTGACCGTACTTACCCAAGAAAGAAATGGGTGAAGAATTTCAACTATAAAATGGTAATTTGGTCCATAAGGGACATAGACACATTAACTATGTATGAAAATAATATTTCCTAACTAATATGGAGAGAGAAGCTTGTCCCCAGCAAAGTCGCAAGAAGATATTGACACTATTTTAGTTGAGGAGTTGCCCGTTGGAAGCTGGTCGGTCGTCGGAATCGGAATCTCGTCACCCGCTTTGGAAAGGCTATATATATATGTAAACTAGAGAAGATGTTGATTCAATACAAGAATCAACAAACCTCCCAAAAAGACAATTAACACTATAAAAGAGCAAAATAAAACTTGAAACAACACAAAAAAGACCCCTGTAGCTGAAGGGAAACTACAAAAGAAAAAGGGGAAAAAAGAAACTTCAGTTGAAAATTACTGTCTCCATGGATCTTGATTTGCAATTCTGAAATGTGGGACCTCTAGCATATCTCCCTGCAAAAGAAATTGAACGACAGTGGGAGGGTTAGTAGCAACTGATAAATCATTTAAGCTTAGTCCTTGTTTGGCTAGCCAATTGGTAGGCCTGTTCCCTTCCATATATATGAAGGTAAAATTGATATGGAGTTTTGATGTTCAATCTCTGATTTTTTTAATCCAATATGAATGATGTCATGGTACTTCCTCTTCATGGTTCAACAGTTTAATCACTGCATCAAAATCCACTTCCATCCATAAATTATACCAGCTAGTCTTTGTGGCAAGAGTAAGAGCCCAATAAACAACAATTAGTTTTGTTTCAATAACATCAGCAACCATTATAGGAGTATAGAAATACAGTAGGCATTTTCCAAAATGATTTCTATAGACACCCCCACTCCAGCTCCAGTTTTAGTAAAGCTTTTATCTGTATTTATCTTCACTGTGTGATGTTCAAGAGGTTTCTAATAAACTGTATATATTTGAATAGGATTGGCTTTTAAGAAGAGTAGGAGTTTGAAATATTAGGAAATCTTTTTAATTTGATCTTCTTGTGTAAGTAAGAAAGACTGATTCTTATTATCTTCTCAATGTTAGGTATGATATCTTCAAACTTATCCATGTTTCTTTCCATCCATATAAACCACGCAACAATTAGAGGTATAGAAGCATAATTCCTCTTGTACCAGGTCTGCCAGCAAGTAGTTAGCGTGTCCCAAAGAAAGTGTTTACCTTTAATGTTTAGGTGATTCAGTACCTGGTGTCACACATGTTGAGCAAAGTTACATTCAAAAAAGAGGTGCGGCAGTGAGTCCTCATCCTGCAGATAGAGCCAGCATTTAGAGGGACCTGCCAAACAGTGGGAAGTAGATTTTGGAATAACCTCCAGCAGAAAAAAGACATAGATGGGGATAAAAATTTATTCCAAATAATATCTCCCCAAGATATTTTCTCCCAGCAGAAAACTTTGGAGTACATAGCTTTGGTGAGACTTTGATTAGTGAAGGCCTGCCAAACAGTTTTATTAGTTTTTATTCTATCTATTTTTATGCTTGCAACTTTAATGACTGAATGGGCTTGCAGTATAATGGACAGCTTAAGTATAGACCAATCATCTCTTACCCAACAATCAACAACTTTAAGGTCAAGGTTGGGGGCATTAGTAATAGGAGACAACCAATCTTTAGGGCACCAATTATCAAGCCAAAAACTAATGTCTCCTTTTCCCAAGTCCCAAATGAAAAGGTTTTCAGCAGTTTGTCTTATTCAGCATCTTCTCCCAAATTTTAGAATCCCTAGTTTTCCTGACAACAAGTGTGGGGTGTTGGACTCTACAATATATTGCCCCTCGTGAATTTAGCACGCAGTGAAGTTTGAGCTCTTGATTTGATCCAAAGCTTACAAAGACTAATCTAAAAGAGTTGGTTTAAACCCTTAAATCCAATGCCCCCATCTAACTGAGGCTTAGCAACCTTTTCCCAAGATGCCCAATGCATTTGTTGTCTTTAACATGATGACAAGAATCTGTTAAAAGCTCTTTCTAATTAGATTTGGGTGCTTTTCATAATATTGGTCATCTGCAGGATATAAGAAGGAAAGGTTGTTAGAGTACACTTCAATAGTGTAATTCTACCCCCATTAGATAAAAAAGATTGAGTACACTCATTGAGAAAAGAAGTGATCTTATTTATGACTTCCTCAAATTGTATTTTCCTTGTTCTACCAGTAAGGAGAAGGGCCCCTAAATACTTGATAGAAAGTTGGGAGTTGGAGAAACTAGTGTAGTTGGAAGCCCATTGTTTGCAGTTAGGGAAGACATACCTATCAAAGATCAGGTGGCTTTTTTCATGATTAAAATACATCCCAGAATGTGCTTGGAATTTTTGAAAAGTCTAAAACACCTTTTTCACAGCATTCTTTTGGGCTGTAGATAAAACCATAATATCATCAGCATAAAGTAAATGAGTTATAGCTATATTAGATCTATGATGATATCTAGTATAGCTTTGGTTCAGAAGTGTTGCATCCAAGATTTTAGACAAATAATCAAGAGCAAGGATGAAAAAAGTGGTAGATAAGGAATCTTCGATCCTGATATTTTGTATATGTAAGGATTTATGAAGTTGATACCACTATTTGAAGATTTTAATCCCCCGCAACGACGCCAAAAACTTGATCTCTGGATACTTAATGCTTCTGCATAGTATAGAAATAGATCTGATGGTATTTTTCACTTATATTTCTCTATTTTGCAACAAAACCAAAAACCTTATTCTGAAGAAAAATAAGAATTTAACTTTTTAATTTATATATATTTATATTGGGAAACTACAGAAGTATACGTATCGTTATCAAGTAATATAGGACTTCTTGATTAAGACCTGAAACAGGGAAGATTATGGAATATGCACTTTTTAGAAAGTTTTTCTATTTTTAAAAAGATAATTACTTAAACTACAAATGATTTGTTAGGAACTTTAAAATTTAATTATTTTTGGTTTTTTTGAGATTTTAACGAAACAGTAAAAAGATAACTAAAGTTTTTGTAAAAGAAAAGTATTTAATATGAAAATATCTTTCTTATTATCATGAATCAGTAATAAGTATAGAAATTCTGTTGTGAAAGTATGCAAATTGTGTTGTGCCAAATAAAATAATAATATTCTTTACCCTTACTAAAGATGCTATAAAGAACATTGACTAATTTAAAGTTTGAATAGCTCTGAAGACCGATTAGGCAGGTAAGATACTAGCTCTCACTCTAGAGTTCTCTTGATTCCCTCCACCTAAGGGCTAACATTCTTTTATCAGAACCTAAAATAATAAACCAAGTTGAGGGCTTTAACCTATCACTTCGCAGTCCTCTAACTCTACACTCATCAATGAGTATTTCCTGATTTATTTGCACTCAATCATATGAACTACATTCTCATTCATACAACCTCATGTGATTCTTTCCAATTAATGACTGAGATAATACCAGCCCGGTTGTTACATGTTGTCACAACAAATTTTAACATCTGGATTGGATAAATCAAGAAGTAAAGGAAGTGCATGGATTTAAATCATGATAACTTCTTCCAACATTAAAGATCAATACTCTCCACAACTTTCATCCAAGACTGTTGACCTCACTTTTGGTTGAGGTTTAGTTTTTCCCTTTAGTAGCCTAAGGTCTAGCCATAGGACTTTCCTATTGACTATTCATAGAAAACAAGAAAAGCCACCCTCAACACTAGAAATTTCAAACTCTTCTCTACTCAACTTGAAGTTCCACATATTGGTCCTAACCTCTAGCACGTAGTAGGTGGGGTCACTATAGGGAAAACTCAAGTGAGTCACCCTTAGGAGTGCTGGACCTTAAGGTTGACCCTGGGTGTTGGTCTGGAGCTGATTCACTCACTACTCTCATCTACACTCACATACACTCACAGCCCTAAACTCAAATTTCTAGCCTAGATCCCTTGATCTTTTTGGGATACACATGTAGATGATCCCCTAAACCTACCAGCCCTATAGCTATGGTTTGGCTAAGACCACTATATAGAGGACCCAAAATGTGGGGTTTCCATTGGTCCATGGCATTTTCTTGATGGTTGGTACCTCAAATCTACCAAAATACCCATCTTGGCCTTCTACCCCTAAAACACCCCCAAATTACCAAAATACCCCTCCATAGCTCAAAATCCAAAAAATTCCCATAAAATCCCAATAAATCTCAAATATTCCCAATTTAATTTCTATCAACTACCACATGACCCAATTTGGCCAATTTGACCATCTTTATAAAAAATTCCCAAATTTGCCTTTAAAGTCCCAAATTTCCCCAAATCCAACTCAAATGCCATCAATTTGATTTCAATTGACCCCAATTCCAATCCTAAACTTAAATTCAATTTTGATATGACCAAAATAAACCAAGTCCAAGCTCATATGGCCCATGATTTGAGCCCAGTTTTGATTTAGGTGAAAAACTTTGGCCGCATGACCTAATCTCACTAAATTGAACCCATAGCTTAGTCAATTGGCCCCAATTAATGTTTAAAATCTTAATAACATTCTTATAAATCAAAATAAACCATCAATTGGCCTTGGTGAAGTCTCAAATCCATTTGTTTTTTGCATAAATCCAAAATTCCCAAATTTAGCCCCAAATTGGCTAAGTCCCCAAATCTCACCCAATTGATTCCCTAAACCCCCAAATGAGCATCAATTTATGTTGAAAACTCTTCATAGGGTCCCCATTGACCATTTACAATAATCAATTTGGACTTAGCCCAAGGTTAACCCAAGCTAGACCCAAGTCAAGCCCAACTTGACCAAATTGACTAAGAACCAAAATTCCCTCAAATTGACCTACCAATTGAACTTAAAATCAATTCAAACCTTCACCAAAAATCTTCATAGCAATCATCTACATAATTTTGATCAATCAGTTGGGCCAATTGACATAGCTAACCTAGCCAAAACCCAAGTCTTGGTCATTTGCACCCACTTGGACCCATGCACTAAATGTGACCTAACCACCCTAAAGTCACCAAATTAACTCCATCACAGCCATTAGTTGGACTTAGTGACCAATACAAACACCATGAAACCACCTAAATCAAGCCATGGACCAAAGGTTCCTAAAATTAAGGGATCTTATTTCCAAAAATACACATGCTTAAGATATCTTTACCAAATCAAAGCACATTTGCATTAAATTGTTGTGATGGATTCCACTGGGTTTCCTGAGCTCCTAGCCACCTCTCATTGATCGGTCGGCCAGCCTAGTGGCAGGAAAAGCTCAAAACCGAGAGCCACCCCCATGGCACCTCACCCAAATCAAGCCTATAGGCCAGCTCATCCAAATCAAATTGAGGAAGCACCACAATGCACCCAAACTTGTGCCCTGAGAACCACCCCATGGCCATTTTTATAAAAACTCACCTCCACGGCCATGGGAGGTGTGCTAAATTTTTCTCAAAGAGAGCCTCCCAAATCACTCATAGAGCTTTCTTGAGATCTCCACAGCCCATTCTAATCACTCCACTGCCTTGATTCCCCCTGTACAACTCTAATTTTGAGCTTAAAAGCTAGGCAGAAATAAGACATCTCTCAAAACTCCACCAAACTTCAATTTCTTGTGTCCACACCTTCACAATAGTAAGAGAAGACAACGCCCCATCAAATTACCCTCTGAAATGGCCTCCACCATAGCTCTAGACCAACACCTGAAATTGAGCTTGGTCGAATTCATACCTAGGCCTTACACAAAGACTAGGGACTCAATCCCTAGGCTACCTGGACCCCAACAAACGTGCCAAGCACCACTGATTGAAACCTCTCTTCTCAGAGCAATGGTATAAAACTTCTCCTCCTCCCGAGCCTATTTTGATTCTCCATTTACTTGGGCTTGATTTCATGACACATTAGCCGTATGGATGTGTTCGTATCACTAAGCCGAGCATTTAAAAAAAATCACTTAATTTGGTTGAGAAATGAGAGAGATCTTAGGCCTTGAAGGTGGACAGTTCTTGGCCTAAGCCATTGGGGACGATGACCACGCGTCGTCCGATCGCGCGTCTATGAAATGGATGGCCAAGATGAAGCCAGAAAATGCTTCTTTACAAAAACAGCAGGACGCGTGGCTGCTGGCATGGACGGTGGCGTCAAATAGGAGTGTGCCGCGTGGAGTTTTGGAGCTGCCTAGGATCTACATGGCGCAGCATGGATAAGTTGAAAAATATGGCTTTTTCTATTTATTTAAACTCCCCTAACTTAGAAAATCCATAACTTTTGGTAGAAAAATCACAAAAATAAAATAAAAATACCCTCTTGCTCAGTAAACATAGGAGAATAATATGAAATAAATTTAAAATCCATTTGATGCATAAAATATTCTTAATTAATTAACCATTGTTTGGGATCCCTTAATTATCCGTGCATATTGATACATCACCTTGGCTTGAAATTTTGGAATGTTGTAGCCTCTGTCAAAGGAAACATCCTCTGATTTTTCTAAAGTTAGAGGAGGTTTATATACAGAGATCCATATTTTTCAAGTTTTTGCACATTATTTCCTTAAAATAATCATGGAAATTAGCATATTGATTAGAAAATTCTAAGAAAATTTTG